>LGSM01000002.1:0-264405 GCA_001314345.1 Phytophthora multivora | reverse complement strand
CTTGACGTCCAGGCCAGCGATGGAACCGGCGTCCTTCGTGGACTGACGCTGCTGGCCGTTTAATTAAACCCCTTCTCGGCGTGTTTGGCACACTCCTTGCGAGCCTCGTTGGCCTTCTCCTTGATCTCCATGCGCTTCATCTTACGTGTGGCGTCCTGCAACAGAGATGCCAACTTTTTGCGGTTGTACAGAAATAGTGTGGACCACGTTAAAGTACACTACAAGTCAAAGGTTAATCCTTTTTTTGACAGTCAGCCAGAATTAAAATTCGTCAACTAATTTGCTCATTTGTTTGTGTTGAATTGCCAATATTAAAATAATATTTTAATTTTCGCATACGCAGCTGCAGAGTTCGATGGCACAGTACTAAAAGTTAACTCTTACGCACCGCCAACGAGTTCCGGGTTGTGTGGAACGCATCCAGTCACTCGTTATTCGGGCGTCACTATGACCAAGACGTGACAGCTTGCTCCACATCTTCCAGGAGCGGGCAGCATCCGGAGTCTGCGGCTAATAATACGCCGCGTTTACGGGGCCGTGAGTCTCGCCAACTGCGTCAGGACATCTTCTTGTTGACTTGACAAGTTTTCTTGGCGTGCATCGGCCACAGCATTCGTGAACGCGCCACCAAGCAGCGACGACCATGGTCACGCACTTCTGGGACGCCTGGGAGCACAACTTCGCACCCGTCGGCAACGACATCACGCTCCACTACATCGACGTCGGCCCTCGAGACGCCACGCCCGTCGTGCTCGTCCACGGATGGCCCGACCTCTGGTTCGGATGGCGATACCAGATCCAGGCGCTCTCCAAGACGCACCGAGTCATCGCGCCGGACATGCGCGGATTCGGCCGCAGTTCGGCCCCGCAAACCGTCGACGGCTACGGCACGAAGAAGGTGACGGGGGACCTGGCGGGGCTTCTGGATTTCCTCAATATCCCGCGCGCCGTGTTCGTCGGCCACGACTGGGGCGGCGCCTTGATCTGGCGCATGTGCATGTTCCACCCGGAACGCGTCATCGCCGCCTGCGGTATTTGCACGCCGTACTTCCCCCAGGGTCAAGTCTGCGTGGAATACGACACGCTCATCCCTGCCATCCCGCAGTTCTCGTACATGAAACTGCTTGGCGATTCGGAGCGAGCGGCGAAGCTCTTGGACAAGGACCCGCGTCGCATTTTCACTGCCATGTACCGCAAGTACAACGAGTTCGCAGACGACTTTGAGTTCTTGAAAATGGTGGAGAATGTGAACGATACAGCGGACCCAGTGTACACGCAGCGGTCGGAGCTGCTGTCCGACGCGGAGTTGGATTACTACGTGGCGGAATACACGCGATCGGGTTTCTTCGGATCGTGCAGCTACTACGCGCAACGTAAGCGCGACTTCGAGGACGAGAAGGATCTGCCGCGTGTCATTAAGCACGACGCGCTTTACGTCGGTGCCGTAGACGACCCGATCCTTAAGCCGGAGCTGGCTGCAGGCATGCCGCGGGTGATGCCCAACCTCAAGCAGGAACTGGTGCACGGCGGCGGCCACTGGCTGCTCTGGGAGAAGAAGGACGAGGTGATCGAAATCCTCCAGCGCTGGCTGAAGCAACTGGACGCCAACAAGACTGCAGCAGCTCTATAGGTTGTTAGAGAGGAGGATGAAGTGTTCTTTTAAACCATGCTAAACGCTGCATGATACACTACTGTTTCTTTTAAAAATTCGGTTGGGAGTGGATGAAGGTGCTGGTTGGCGGTAGTCAAAGGATTAACCCTTTAGGTAAATACGTCCTTAGCTGCATTGGCGACACTTGCCACGTCGTTAGAGTTCTAGGATATTAAGCTAAGCATGAAGGAGCATAGAGGTCCGATGAAGGACGTTCGTGAGTGACGGTGCGGACTGATGAGCTCCCGTCTTGAGTTTCACTTCCCAATTCGCCAGTTCTCCACACTTTAAGTACTAGAAACAATGGCCTCCAACTCCTTCGTTGCCTCCAGCGACAATGCCAGTTTCTGGGACGCCTGGGAGCACAACTTCGCACCCGTCGGCAACGACATCACGCTCCACTACATCGACGTCGGCCCTCGAGACGCCACGCCCGTCGTGCTCGTCCACGGATGGCCCGACCTCTGGTTCGGATGGCGATACCAGATCCAGGCGCTCTCCAAGACGCACCGAGTCATCGCGCCGGACATGCGCGGATTCGGCCGCAGTTCGGCCCCGCAAACCGTCGACGGCTACGGCACGAAGAAGGTGACGGGGGACCTGGCGGGGCTTCTGGACTTCCTCAACATCCCGCGCGCCGTGTTCGTCGGCCACGACTGGGGCGCTGTCATCACTTGGCGCATGTGCATGTTCCACCCGAAGCGGGTGATCGCCGTTTGCAGTGTCTGCACGCCGTACATGCCCCCGTCGGACGAGTACGTGGATACCGACACGTTGGCTCGTGCCGTGCCTCAGTTTTCCTACATGCGTCTGCTTAGTAAGCCCAAAGAAGCTGCCAAAGTGCTGGATGCTGCTCCCCGGCGGTTGTTCACTGCCACGTTCAGGACGCACGCGGATATCGACACCAGCCTCAGCTTCATTGAGCTACTTCGCGGCGTACCAGCGTCGTCCAACGCGATTTTCACGAACGCGTCCAAGCTGCTCGAGCAGAAGGAGCTGGACTATTACGTGGCGGAGTACGAGCGCTCGGGCTTTGCGTCGGGCTGCAACTACTACGCAGCGAGGTGTATCGACTTCAACGACGAGCGTGAGGTTCCTCACACTATTCCACACAAGGCGCTGCTGATCAGCCCTGCCAACGACCGCGTTCTGAAGCCTGAAATGGCCGCTGCTACGCGGAAATTCGTCCCGAAGTTACAGCAGGAAATCGTGGCAGACGCGGGCCATTGGGTTTTGTGGGAACAAAAGAACGAGGTCACACGAATTCTGCAGCAGTGGCTGGATCAAGGGCTCGAGGCTTCGATCGTACCTTAACAACACGAGAAAAAGAGGTCGGGAATATGAACAACTTACTTGAATTCATAAGCTAAAATCAATGATCGGCCACCGTACACGAAAGTTTTTGCTTCGCCCTCAACTTACAGTTTGCTGCGATCAGCTCCAGGAGTGGGGATTTTTGCCAGCCACGCCGTCAGGATCGCATTCACGCGCTCCTTCTGCTCCCAGAGCACCCAGTGGCCGGCGTCGTCCACGACGTGCGTCTCCAGATTGGGCAGGAAGCGATGCATTTTGTGTGCCAACTCCGGTTTGAGCACGTGGTCGTTCGCCGCCGCAATAAACAGCGCGGGGTGGTCGATGGTAGAACGCAAACCTTGCTCGTTCTTGAAGTCGATCTCTCGCGTCGCGTAGTACTGGCACGTGCTCTGGAACTTGGAGCGCTCGTACTGGTCCACGTAGTACTGGAGCTCGTCCTCCGACAACATCGCCGAGCGCTGCGTGAAGATCGGGTCAGACGAGTTGGTCACACCTTGGAGAGTACCGATGATCGGCATCTCGTCGTTCTCCAGCGTTGGGCTCATCTCCGAGTGTTTGCGGAAAACGGCAGTGAGAAAGCGGCGAGGAGAAGTGTCCAGCATTTTGCCAGTGTTCTCAGCGTCTGCCAGCAGCTTTTGGTACGAGAAGTACGGGACTTTGGCCACCACCACGTCCAAAGGCATCAAGCGCTTGGCAGGCGGAGTGTACGCAGTGCAGACAGCACCCACGGCAATGACACGCTTGGGGTGGTAGAGACACATGCGCCAAACCTGCAGTAATTGTCGGGAAATAATGAATTCGTTAGTAAAAATACAAAAAAAAAGCAATAGCGCTGCGCTTTGTCATGAAATTGAACTGACAACGGAGCCACCCCAGTCGTGTCCGAGAAACACCGCCTTGTCAATCTTCAGACCGTCTAGGAATTACATACCACCATTAGTACAAACCCACGAGAATTGTGCTGTATCGACGTACCTAGCAACGCAGCCAAGTCGTTCGTGACGTTCTTAGCTCCGTACGCCTCCACCTTCTGCGGTGTTGAGCTCTGGCCGAAGCCGCGAAGATCTACACAAGAGTTGAAGTCACTATATCTCGTACCGAGGCGGACTGCTCTTCTTACCAGGGACAATGAGGCGGTAGGATGTCTGCAACGCTTGAATTTGGTGCTGCAAAAGGAGTAAAATAAAAACAGTCAAGGGAATGCTGCAGAAGATAAGAGCGGTCTTTAATCGTACCCTCCACCCGAACCAGAGATCAGGCCAACCATGCACCAGAACGATAGGCAGCGCGTCTCGAGGCCCCACGTCCACATAGTGCAGCGTAATGTCGTCCGCTGTCCGCATGAATTCGTGCGGCCATTGAGCAGCTAGCGACGCCATCTCGGCACAACCTGCAATGGATAAAACTTCAAGCACCTTGAAGTTTGTCTACGTAATACGGATCCTGATAACACTTATTTTTACTTTCTTCTTTTCCAAAACTTATTTTTACTTTCTTCTTTGTCCACCAAGGGACACGTTCGCTAACCCCCCCCCCAGTCTATTCTTATCACTTACCCAGTATAGAAAATGGCAGGCATAACCTTCATGGCGTCGATTTGCCTCAGGGATAAGAGCGGAAGACGACGTACTCGTGTCTGCTCAATTTTCAGTGTGTCAGACCCGAAGTCTCTCCTTCCCGCTCTGCTCGACTTGCATGGCTGGGCCGCGCCTCACACACTCCTCGTCGCCCTCGACAGTCCTCGACGACCGGCTCCAGCAGCTGCAGGCGGAGGAAAACATGTTCAGGCAGCAAGAGCGAGGTGAGACCGTCCGTTGCGTCGTGTCGTAAAGCTGCGACCTCCAGTGCACTGACTTCTCGTCGTGTTGTGTGTCCTCACTCAGTCCACATGCGAGTGCCGTTCGCCACCAGGTCCAAGAAGGCCGCGAGCTCCGTGACCGACAGTTTCGACCAACCCCCAGCGACGGCCAAGCCCCCGCCGATGGGCAGCAAGATCGTCGGTCGAACTGCTACTCGACCGGTGGCTTCCGAGTCCTTGAGCTCCCGTACGTCGTCTGCTTCGTCAGCTTTGGCTTCGTTGACGCGGTTTCATTCGCGCCACGCCAACCAGTCGACCGCCAGCGGCTCTTCCGGCCGAGATAGGAGCAACGACGACGTGGACATTAGCAATATGTCGTTGAATCTGCCTTCAATCGGGAACGGGGAGCGGTCGAGACCGAATGTCGGACCGTCGACGAGCAACATGGCTACAAACAACATTGTGACGTCGCACGCAACGTCGACGCCGTCGATCTCGTATCCGGCGCGTGTTAGCAGCGGGAGGACGTCGCCCAGGAATGATCTGGCCAGGAAGAGAAATCCAAGAGGACTCGTGGGGCTGCAGAACCTCGGAAATACCTGCTTTATGAACAGTTGTCTCCAGTGTGTGAGCAACCTTCCAGCACTTGTCAAGTATTTCCATCCGGGTCTTCTCTACGCGCGCGAGATTAATGACTCGAGTCCTACGAAAGGAGCGCTCGCTAATGCGTTTGGCGACCTCATCAAGGCGCTCTGGACTGGGGACAAGTTTACAGCCACGCGGCCAGTTGAACTGAAGCGTTTGATTGGCAAAGTGGCGTCGAGGTTTACAGGTTACGACCAGCAGGACGCGCAGGAGTTTTTGCGGTTCCTATTGGACGGACTGCACGAAGATCTCAACCGTGTGAGGAAGAAACCGGCGTATTACGAGATCAAAGACCGACCAGACGCAAAAGACCGAGATATATCGGACGAGTACTGGAAATTCTACCTGGAACGGAACGCTAGTGCACTCTCGGAGCTTTTCTGCGGCCAGTTGCGGTCTGAAATTGTATGCGAGACCTGCAGTCACAGATCCCTGTGCTTTGACGTTTTCTGGGATTTATCTCTACCCGTGCCAAAGAAACCTGGGAAGAGCAGCACGCGGATATCCAGCAGCTTCTTTTCAGGGGGTAGAACGGCCTCAGCTTCGAGCGAAACGACTGCAAGCGCGGGTAGCACCAGTGGGGGGATGTCCATTCACGACTGTCTGAAAGCGTACACGGAGCAGGAGTTCCTCAGCGACGACGCAGCCTACTACTGCTCCAAGTGCAAGACGCATCGGTCCGTGGCCAAGAAGATCTCGGTCTATCGATTGCCCAACGTTTTGGTGCTGCACCTCAAGCGGTTCTCCTACTCGACCTTCAGCCGAGACAAAGTGAGTACAAGCATCAACTTTCCAGCGCAGAGTCTTGACATTGCCGAGTACTGCGCTAGCGACGCTGTTGTTGATGGCAGCACGCTGTACGATCTTACGGGCATTGTACATCACATGGGATCGCTCAACGGAGGCCACTACACGGCCGAGTGCCTCAACGCGGATACGCAGGAATGGTTCGACTTCAACGACGCGTCGGTGACGGCTCTAAAGAAGCCGGAGCTCTGTAGTTCCAGTGCGTACATGCTCTTCTACCAGAGACGAGAAGAGAAGTCCCTTACCATTTGAAACGCGTGCATGAAGTCCAAAGGGTATCTTGCCAATGTGAACATGTTGCTTTGTCAAATTATCAGTACATGTATTCAGTTGGAACGAACAAAATGGTGAAATCCGGTGGTCCGGCTCATTGGCAACGCAACCAAAGGTGACCAGTTCCTGTGGGTATTGCCCTGGTTACGCTTCGTAGTAGAGTTCTTCCCAGGGGGTATGGGATAACTTGGCACACCATCCGAAGCACGAAATCTTTTGAACGGAGCGTTCAAGTTGTAGCGTGATCCAACAAAGCCCCGACTCAAATCCGAGGACTTTTGTTAACGGCGTCCTCTGTATCCACTGGAGCTTCCACCCCCGCCTCAGGCACAAGACGAACGCTGCGACTGCGCAGTCCCTCATTCTCCAAAACGCCTTCGACTGCACAGCTACTCCACAAGTTTCCCCTCCCAAGATGTCGCGTGCTTTCTCGCTTGCTCTCGTTGCGGCTTCTGCGGCCGTTGTGAGCGCTCGTCCTACCTACGTGGCTCTCATCCCGAACGGTGCCAACGTCAAGGGCTTTCCAGCTTTGGGTCACGTCAACCCTGAGGGTGGAGGCGCCAACAACGACTTCGGCCTCGACTTTGCGGGCGCTGGGAAGTCCTGGACGAAGGAGTTCTGTGAAAAAGACTCGGACGGTGACGGTCAAACCAACGGCCAGGAGCTGGGAGACCCGTGCTGCGAATGGGTCAAGTCCTCCAACGCTGTCGTCAAGTGGAAGGAGGGCGTCTCGCACCCCGGCAACGCCACGTCGAAGGCGGATCCCTCGCTTTGGGCCGATATCTCGTGCGGTTCTTCCTCGGGATCTACGTCCAACTCAACGACAAGTGCTGGTTCGACGACTGGATCGAGCGCCGGCACTGTGGAGGCTGGAGCGACTACGGCTCCTTCGACAGATACCTCCACTCCCTCTACTGCTGCTGCTCCGTCGACTTCCAGTGCTTCCGCGGCTTCGTCATCGTCCAGTGCAGCTTCAGCTGTAGCCCCGGCGCTCTTCTCGGCTGCCGGTGTTGTCGCGGCTGTCACCGCCTTCTTCCTGTAGACTTTTTAAAGTAACGAAGTCTCTGCTTTTCATCCTTTACGCGAAACTTATCGCTCTGGTTTCCCGAACCAAATGCTGGTGGCAATTGGGTTAACCCATGTGGGGATCCGTATAGTATGTGTCCAACGCGAACAGCAAACGATTATGGTTGCCGTGCCGCAGACAGAATCGTAAGCATGGCATGACCACCGGGATGGGATGGGGAGCTCCGCATTGGTGAGTCCGGCGGTTTCCGCCTATTGCAACTTGCATAATACTCGTACATGTAGGTAGGAATCTTCGTGTAAGTTCGCCGCCCAGTGGCCACGACCATGAAAGTTGGTGGTGTTGGACACAGGTCACCGTCGAAGTCGACGTCGCCGTGGTTGGATTTTTCCCTGTTGATCTCGTCACTTCATACATGTACCATGAAGTTCATGGTATTTCCTGTTTACGTAGCAGTACGATCGACAGCTCCATCGCCCCCAACATCCGGCGCACCAGCCGAAGAACAAGACCCAGCCGCCCCTGGACGCAATCTTTGATGGCCAACTCTAAGGTGCTCGCCTTTTACCAGCGAAAGTCTCTGTGCGCACCAAGAGTGATTAACAGCGCAACGCCTCGACACAAATCCCCTGGAGCTTCCGTTGTGTGTCCCATGGTTCTTCTACCGATAACGAATCCATTGCTAACACCTTTTCCATCGCTCCGTACGGATACTGGCACCACTGCTTCAGTCTTCATTCTCCAAAACGCCTCAGACCGCGCACTCCAGCCCCAACTTGACCGCAATGTCTCGCGCTACCCTCTCCATCGCTCTGGTCGCGACCGCCGCTGTCATCGTGAACGCCCGTCCGACGTACGTTGCTCGTCTGCCGAACGGTGATAACGTGTCTGGCGTTGCGGCCTTGGGCCACGTCGACCCCGCTGGCGGCGGCGCTAACAACGACTTCGGTCTGGACTTCGAGAGCGCCGGCGAGGAATGGACGACGGAATTCTGCCAGAAGGACTCGGACGGCGACGGACAGACCAACGGCCAGGAGCTCGGCGACCCGTGCTGCGAGTGGGTGCAGGACTCGAACGCCGTCGTCCAGTGGACCGATGGCGTCTCGCACCCCGGCGATTCGTCGTCTACTTCGGATGAATCGCTGTGGGCCAGCGTCACGTGCGGATCTTCCACCACCAACTCGACGTCGACCACCACGGGCTCGGGATCCAGCACCGGCACTGTCGATGCCGGTACGCCCACGACGAGCGATACGGATGCCGCCACGTCCGCTTCGGCTGCTTCGGCTGCTTCGAGCAACGCCGCCGGCTCCTCGTCCAGCGCTGCTTCAGCTGTGACGCCAGCCATGTACTCGGCTGTTGGCGTTGCTGCCGCTATCGCTGCTTTCTTCATGTAGACTTTCGCGCCTAGTAATAAGCGTTAACAATATCATTTTCATTCAAATGAACGGCACTTGGAATAACTCGGTTAATCTCGGCGGGATTAACTGTTAGTCGTGACTTGGCGATTAGCTACGGGAAAGCTTGGGCAGGGTAAGCTCATCCACTCCGTCAGCACTCCAGATAGCAATACCGTGAGGATTTGCTGCTCAGCGAGCATCTCTTTAAGCCCTTCGTTACAATGGATTGCTCGCTCTCGCTCCCTGCTTTGTCTAGTGGCAATAGCTTTCCAGACTGGATCTGTAGCGGATTTCCCGTAGGTCGTTGCCAGAACTCCTGCCCTTCGTTTCGACCGTTGTAGAGCTTCCAGTTCCGCCTCAAGACTCTCAATCTCATGCCGCAAAAGCTCAATCTTCGCTTTATTCCGCACCCGTGGGGTGGTTGCTCTCTTTTTTCGTTTAGGCTCTACTTCCACGTCGCGGGCAGGGCGAGGGTGCAGCATTTTCGCCTTGGATACGCAAGATACGGGCGGTTGTTCCTGTTTCATTACGCCTCGTGACCAATTGGCTCCGTCGAAGTCGAGGATGGAGACGATTTCCGGTATGAAGAACTGGATGTTGGTGTCTTGGCGGATAAAACTCATTCTGCTTGGGAGGTTGAAGGTGAAATGAAGAGTGAATGTTTTTTCTACGGACGTTGGGTGCTTTGAGTGCGGAATGAACGGCACCTCGAAGTGACTGCAGCTGAGCAACAAGATCGCACTTGGGTGAAAGTTGCGGCGGCGTTGCATGAAATCATTTCATTTCCAACTCAGGTCTCTAGGCTGCTATCGCTGGAAAATAAGTTTGAACCTAAGAAGTCGTTTCCACGCCTTGATGTCAGTCTTAAACTGCAGCAGGGCGTCACGCAAATTTCGGCATTAAAAACTTGTCGCTCGATTTCATTTGGTAGCTAGTGAGCTTGAAGCAAGGGGCAATGAAATCAAGGGGGTTCCGGTGAAAAAAAAATAGCTTGAAGCTCCTATCACCGGCGTACATGTATGTTCCGACGAAACCAGAATGCATGTGCAGTCTGGTCGTTTCACATTCTTTCGCTTCAGAAAATTGTACCACACGTTATAGAAGCTATCCAGCAACAAATTTACAGCACTTATCAGCAGCTAAACAAGCAAATTGCAACCTCAAAGTGAAATGCAAACTAGATTGCTGCGTGCAATAACGATTTTTCCCCCGTGGAGACCTCAGCAATACACGCGATGCACAAGGTGCCGTTGTGACGAGGCGTTCTAACGAGCGGCTGGTCACGTAAACTTGCCGGAACTGGTGGCACTTCGTTACGCAATCAGGCATTGCCTTCCTGCACCGCCTCACCTGCTCACTTCTCCTTTTATCTTCGAGCACGCTAACAATGAGTCTGTACCTTGAAGCTGAGCAGTTCGATGACAAGTTCCTGGCCGAGATCGTCTCACTCCTTGACGTCGATTGGTCAAGCACTTCGGTGGCGTCGGAGCGAGGCTCCTCAAGCCCAATGCCGAAGCTGAGAAAGCTGCGTCCTCGCGCTAATAGTGACACTGCAGTCAAGCCCAAACGAGTCAGGAAAGAGACGACGCCTCGCGTGAGAAACAAAGCCAAGATTGAGCTCCTGCGGCATGAGATTAAAGGACTGGAAGCGGTACTGGCAAGTCTGCAGAACTCAAGGCGGGGAGCAGCGATCCTTGAGCACCGCCGAGCAGGATCTTTGTGGAAGATCATCGCCATGAAACAGAGCCACGAGCGGCAGCTGGCAGAACGCCGCAACTTGGGCCTCAAACGCATGCTCGCACAGCAGTACACGTTGACCAGATCACTCACCCACGTACTCGACGAATGGACAGATTTACCCGCACCAGATCTGTGCTTGAGTGTGTGCATTTAGTTAATCGATGATGCGGACCAGTGCAGTGCTTTCGTGCCCTGTACATGTATTCTGATGTAAGTTGTAAACCAAATGATAAAGTAAGGAATCGAATTCTACGTTTCCGGGAACACATTCATCGGCTATGAATCGCCACCATTCCACAATTTCCGTCCTGCTTCTCCATGTTCACGGACAGAATGCCCGCCATGCGTCGCTCTCGTCGCCTTTGACCCGGAAGCATTTGATCTCGTTGACAATGGACAGCTACTTCATGATAAACTCCCGCAGCGATTGTTTCCTGCTTACTACTTGCCGACATTGTCATTTGTGCTTTTGTCGAAGTCGATCTTCTCTAATACGAATGCCAATAGTTTTTTGTCATCTGTACCTGTGAAACAAAAGCTGTGTTCTCCGTCGTAATGCATAAACTTGAGGTTCGAAGGCCGGCCAACCTTGATGACCACGATTGCACCAACAAGTAGAAGCCCAGAAGAAGAAATACAAGTACCGGCACCACGCGCATCTGTGTCTATTGCAACCAAAGCTTGAGACGGTAGGCATCACCCCCGTTTAAATAGTACTTGACGAGGCGTTCGTCGCGCACAAAGCCCAGGTTCTCGTACAGGCGGATGGCACCCTTGTTGGCGATCTCCGTCTCCAGCATCACCTCCTCGCAGCCGTCGTCCCGCATGCGCTCGATGGCCTTCTGGGCCAACTGCGACCCGATCCCGCGATGACGGAATTGCTTCTCAACGGCCAGCATGGCGATGTAGCCCCTCCAACGACGCTTAGGATCTCCCTGGGCGTTTAATCCGTCGTCCCCGGTCTCTTCAGGCGTTGCGCCAAGCGGCTCTTGGCGACAGATTATAACGCCCACGAGCTTGTGCTGCACACGAGCCAAAATGCTTAGCTGCGGCCAGTTGTACAGGAAATAGCGATACGTGAAGATCGAGTAGGGCTCGGACAGGTCCTTGTCGATGAGCTTCACCAACTCCGCGAGCTGCTTCTCGCCTTGGTACGTCGAGAAGACCACGGCATCACCCGCGGCGGAGGACTTGGACTTGGCCATTTTAGAGGGCAGAGCTTGGCTTTTGTATGGGGTTACGCTTTGGGTTACGCTTTTCGGTACACTGTACCAATCACGCTGTAAATTCGTTTAAATGCGATCCGGTGTGCCGTACGCGAAAGCAATTGACGTGACCGTGCAAGTTGAAGGGCAATGGCCGGCGTGGCCTTCGACTGCAGCAATGATCAGGTTACTGTACGCTATCGTAACTGTCTGACCGATGAGCTGTACAGTGTACTGGCTATCGCTCAGAAGGCGGACTGATGCGAGCTGAAGCAAGCGCATTCCCTGCCTGTTCTGGCTGCAGCAATGAGGATTGGACTTCCAGGAGCACAATTTTGCTCCTATTGTTGCCGATACCTACTTCTAAACCATGCCACCCACCGTCATTGCTGGCTCAAGTCGCTCTCTTTTGCAGCATGTTGGCCACCAACGCGACAAGAAGCCTTTGGTCACAATAAGCCAGCCCCATCTCTGTAGTTCAGCATTGTTCAGCATTGTAGCGAATCAGAATCAGATGCTGCTCTTAGTGTACCAAACCGATCCAAAACTACTGGTCAGCAGCGCTCGTTTGTTTTCCCACCAGCCAAACTGTCCTGTCGTCCCCCTCAATCTGCAACGTGTCCATACCTCTTTTGTATCAAGTTGCTCGTTCGCAACCTTACTCGGTTGGCTCATAGCGCTCGTGAAATCCCCCCCCCTCAATGACATCGACGTCATTTTCCAACTCGGAAACCCGCGGGCAAGTCTCTCTCTTCTTCCCCTCCTTCAGTCGTTCACAATGGCCCCGAAGCGTCGATCCCGTAAGACCACCAAGGACGTGTACGCCGGCGTCGCCCCCGAGGAGCGTGCCAAGCTCGGCGCTGAGGCCAAGGAGCGCGGAAACGCCGCCTTCGCCTCGGGCGACCACGCCACGGCCATCAAGGAGTTCACGACGGCCATCGCGTACGAGCCGACGAACGTCATCTACTACTCGAACCGTTCGGCCGCGTACCTGTCCGCTGGCCAGGCCACGCCCGCCATGCAGGACGCCAAGGCGTGCATTGACCTGGACGGCAAGTTCGCCAAGGGTTACGCTCGTCTCGGAGCTGCCCACTTCTACATCAAGAACTACGCCAAGGCCATCACTGCGTACACGCAGGGTCTGACCGTGGAGAAGGGCAACAAGGCCCTGCAGGCTGGTCTGACCCAGGCGCAGGCCGCTCAGCAGGTGCAGGACGAGGAGATCTCGGGCGTCGAGATGGACGAGGCCACGCGCAAGATGAAGCGCATGGAGATCGAGGAGAAGATCAACAAGGCCCGCAAGGAGCGCGAGGAGCGCGCCAAGCGCGCCGAGAAGGGCTTCTCGGAGGTCATCGGTATTGATCTGGGTACGACGTACTCGTGCGTGGGTGTCTGGAAGGACGGCCAGGTGGAGATCATTGCCAACAGCGAGGGTAACCGCACGACCCCGTCGTGGGTGGCCTTCAACGAGAGCGAGCGTCTCATCGGTGAGGCCGCCAAGATCCAGGCCGCCGGTAACGCCACCAACACGGTGTTCGACGCCAAGCGTATCATCGGCCGCTCGTTCAGCGACGAAGTCGTGAAGAAGGACGCGGCGCACTTCCCGTTCACGATTAAGGAGGGCGACGACGACAAGGTCCTGATTGAGGTCGAGTTCAAGAACGAGAAGAAGAGCTTCACCCCCGAGGAGATCTCGTCCATGGTGCTGCTGCGCATGAAGGAGACCGCCGAAGCCTTCCTGGGCCAGAGCATCTCGCAGGCTGTGGTGACGGTGCCCGCCTACTTCAACGACCAGCAGCGTCAGTCCACGAAGGACGCCGGTTCCATCGCTGGCCTGGACGTCAAGCGTATCATCAACGAGCCGACGGCTGCTGCCCTCGCGTACGGTCTGGACACGAACGCCGGCACGGACGGCAAGGCTTGCAACGTGCTGATCTTCGACCTGGGTGGCGGTACCTTCGATGTGTCGATCCTGTCCATTGAGAACGGCATCTTCGAGGTCAAGTCGACGGGCGGTGACACGCACCTGGGTGGTGAGGACTTCGACAACAACATGGTGGAGCACCTGCTGACGGAGTTCAAGCGCAAGAACCGCAACCTGGACCCGTCCGGCTCGCCCCGTGCCATGCGCCGTCTGCGTACGGCCTGTGAGTCGGCCAAGCGTATGCTGTCGACCACGACTTCCGCTTCGGTGGAGGTGGACTCCCTGTTCGAGGGCGTGGACTTCTCGTCCACCGTGACCCGTGCCAAGTTCGAGTCGCTGAACGAGGAGCTGTTCAAGCGTTGCGAGGAGACCGTGCTGAAGGTACTGGAGGACGCCAAGATGAAGCCCGAGGACGTGACGGAGCTGGTGCTGGTCGGCGGTTCCACGCGTATCCCCAAGGTGCAGACGATGCTGTCCACTCTGTTCGGCGGCAAGGAGCTGTCCAAGTCCATCAACCCCGACGAGGCCGTCGCGTACGGTGCTGCCGTGCAGGGCGCCATCCTGGACGGCATCCGTAACGACGCCACCAACTCGCTGCTGCTGGTGGATGTCACGCCTCTGTCCCTGGGTATTGAGACCGTGGGCAAGGTCATGTCGGTGCTGATCAAGCGCAACACGGCCATCCCCGTGCGCAAGACCCGTGTGTACACTACGGAGGAGGACTACCAGACGTCTGTGGACGTGTGCATCTACGAGGGCGAGCGTGCCTGCGTGGAGTCGAACAACAAGTTGGGCGAGTTCAACATCTCGAGCCTGGAGCGCGCCAAGCGTGGCGAGCCGCAGGTGGAGGTGACGTTCGAGATCGACGCCAATGGCATCCTGAACGTGTCCGCCCGCGACAAGAAGACCGGCGCCAAGGCCGAGACGACCATCTCGAACAACCGCGGCCGTCTGAGCCAGGAGGACATCGACCGTATGGTTGCCGAGGCCGACAAGTTCAAGAAGGACGACGCCGAGATGCTCCGCCGCATCGAGGCCCGTAACGACCTGGAGCAGTTCATCTACCGCGCCATTGAGATGGCTCGCGAGAAGGGCGACACGAACGTGGAGAGCGCCATCCGTGACGCCCGCGACTGGCTCGAGGACAAGAAGCGCATGCTCAAACTCATGGTTCGCTTCGAAGCGCTCCTCTTGCATTCAGCGTGCAGATGAACAATCAACAAGCTAGCTATTCATTTACTTCCATTGGAGATTTTCTCGCTGAGATCAGCGAAATGCCGTGGTTTTCGACAAGAAAACGATCTTGCCACCGCCACACAGCTCACCGGTAGTTCCAGCAGGTGACAATTGTACTCCTTCCAAAGGCCAACCAGTCACAAATTACCACTAACCAAGGTGAACTAGTTCCAAGAAAGGTGAACGTCTGTATTGCTTCCTTACTGCTCCACAGCCTTTTCGGCCGCCTTCTTGGCCTGGTTGGCCTTGTAGATGTCGCTGCGCTCGTGCAGCACCAGTTTGATCCGCGCCATGGACTTCTTGACCTTCGTCCGTCGCGACGGGTTGGGCATGGCCAGGTTCTTCGCGCGACAGTGCTGCAACTCCGTGAGCAGCGCGTTGCGCTCCTTGAGAAGCACGAACCAGAGCTTGTGCAGGTCCTCAGTGCTCTTCTCGCGCAGCATCCAGGCCTTCCAGTCGCCGCCCACGACCACCTGCTTGTTGCCCACGTTGGCCGGCACCTGCGTGAGGCTTCCGACCTTGGCGCCCTCATTTGCCACCTGCTGCACCGGGAAAAAGTCCTCCAGGCCACGACGGGCCGTCTGGCCCGCATTCACGCGCAGGCCGCCGAAGAGACGACGCAACTGGAACGACATGATTGATACACTTGGGCCTCTTGGTCGTGTAAATGTGCGGCTCCAATGGCCACCGAGTGGCCGCAACACATGCTAAGTACGATCTGAGTCCAGTCTGAGTCTGATGGGACCAGATCTGATTGCCACTTCACTGAAGTGGCTTAGCATGATGCCACTCGTAAAACAAAATGCAAATTGCATTGCTTCGTGCAGCGATGATCTTTGAGACCTCAGCAATACACGCCATGCACAAGGTGATGTTGTGACGAGCTGTTCTAACGTGCAGCTTCCCGACTTCAACAGGATTGCCAGAGTCAAGCTCTTAGCCACTTAGTGGAGAGTCTCCACTGGCCAATGTCAAAGCTAAGAAAGCTGCGTCCTCGCACTAACAGTTACACAACTGTCAAGCCATATAGTCATCTATTGCAATCATTCGCCCCCGTTTAAGCGAATGACACTCTGTTGGCGAATTCCGTCTCCAGTATCACCTATTGTCCCGGGGACATGCGCTCGATGGCCTTTAGGGCCAACTGATGACGGAATTGCTTCTTCACTGCCAGCATGGGATCTCCAGTCCGTCTTCTCCGGGCTCTTCAGGCGTAGCCCCCAGCAGCTCCTGGCGACAGATTAGACCTTGTGCTACACACGAGCCAAAACGCTCATCTACGGCCAGTTGTACAGGAATAGCGGCACCGTACGTGAAGATCGAGTAGAGCTCGGGCTCGATGAGCTTCTACCAACTCAGCGAGCTGCTTCTCGCCTTCACACTACTGCACCTAGCGCCAACGACGGCTTGCAGACTGTAAGTTGCAGTACTACAGTACAGCAAAACCTTCATCCAGATCGAAGTTCTCCTCATCGAAGACTGGGGCCCAAAGCACTGAGGATGTCCAGGGTATATCACTTCTCGGCGAGAAGTTCTCGCCGTTGATGGAGGGACTGCACGTCTCGCCACCCGCTTCCACGCCATCGATCGATTCGATCCTCCCCACCTGCGATCTGTTGCAATGGCCAGCAGGCCCAGCAGCAATGCCCATCGGTACATGTAGTAGGACTGCTTTGCGGCACCAGGATATGGAGTGCGTCAGCGGTTGTGGGATTGTGTAGCCATTTTTCAGCTCATTTTGCACCGGAATCCCCAGATTCAACCTCTGTAACGTTCGATTGCAATGCAATGCAATGCAATGGACGTCTGCGTTGGCAGTGGTTGTGTCCCATACAGTGTCCAGAACTCTTTCCCCACGAAAAGTTCGCTCTTCTCCGTGCGCGTGGCTTGCTGTCTGATTCCACCGTACGATATCAGTCGTGCTCCTACCAAATACTGTACGTTCACAGCCAAGTTTCGCACGTTCCACCCAGCCTGTCACTGACAGCACGCCAGCTTGCATTTTGACGGTGTCTTCAAGGTCGCCAGGCTTCGAGTGCATGATAGGAATATCCTGTCCCGGCCCGTGTTCAAGCGTTGCTGTCATGAAATCGCTGCAACATGAGTCGGCCAGCTGATTCGATCTCGCCAAGCTCATGGATTCCTCCAATCGCCTCCGCGACGGGCGTCTGCGTCATGGCACGAAGGCGGAAGTCGTGCCTTGCAAGCTTGTTCAGCGGCAGGGAATTTGTGGCGATTCGGCTCAGTACCACGCCCAGTCGCGTCACATACGGCCGGTTGCCACCTCCGAGCAGTTCTGCCGTGTTGTTCAAAGCGGAGATCCATGTGACGTGGCCATCCGAGAGGGAGGCGGCCAAATCGTTACGGTTGCAGGGGTTCAACCAGTCTTTTCCCCCAAGTGCAACCTCAAACCTCAACTTTATCGTTCGTCTGCATATGGCGCACAGGATACTCTCGCTTTTTGACGGACGTCCTCAGGTCCTGTTAGTGCTCTAATATATTACTGTACGAGTTGGCGCAGATTCGATCACAAGATTCCTGCGGCGGCAGCGCTGATCTGCCGTCTAACAAAAAGCAAGTTGCTGCGGGGGTTTAACACTTAAAAAAGTGCTTTTTTTGCTCTTGTGACGTCGGGCTCATCACCATCGACATGTGACAGGCGGGGGGCAGCTATCCGGTGCAATGCCATACTGAAAACAAGTGGTTTTAGTGTGCGTGTGGTGTGGCGCAGTTTCTCTGACGCACGCGATTGGGGGCCGTCGACGCTGCCGACGCGGTTGCCGTTGAAGAACTGCTATTTGCTGCCGACGGCTGTCCTTTCGTGTGCAGCACAGCTCTGCCCAGCAGACAATGACGCTTTGATAGTGTGCTCGATTTAGGCGTGCGTTTCCTGCTGAAAGCTCGCAGCTCGCTCGATTTAGGCGCAACGCACCGGCAACGATCTCATTCCGCTTTTTGCGTGCTCCGTGGCATTTCAAGTCCCGTTTTCTTCGGCCGCAACCCCCCACAACACACTCTTTCCTGCACAGCATGAGCACCGAAGAAGTCTCGCCGCGCTCGCAGATCCGCCACAGCCGCTCCATGGACATGGGCGTCGCCCGCAAGATCGACATCTCGAGCCAAATGGAGGAGGTCAAGTCGCTCATCCGCTCCACCAAGGTGTTCAACGACGACGCCGTGACGAACGAGGTCGAGTGGTTCTACGGCCCGCTGGGCGTCCACGACTTCTACTTCCTGGGCCAGTCCCCGGTCGTCATCGCCCACCACATCCAGAGTCTGTTGGCGGCCAAGCTCATGTCCCAGGCGTCGAACCGCCCCATGGACGTCAAGCTCGAGCAGGAGGGCGAGAACGGAGCCTTCTTCTCCGTGCTTAGCAACGTCGTGGGCAGTGCCAACGAGCCCAGCCGTCGCGCCGCTCGCTACGACGCGGGAATCACCGAGACGGAAGTCCTTGAGCGCCGTCTGGAGAAGCACTACCTCAGCGGCTCCAGCGGTATCATCGGTGACGGCGTCAAGGCCGGTTACCAGTACTTGGAGAAGGCCGAGTCCACCAAGAAGCGCACGTACCGCATGCAGTGCTACCGTTCAAGCGGCGTGTTGGACCCGATTACTGTGCCGTACCACGTGCGCATGTACTTCCTGCAGGAGCCCGACTTCGTGGACCCGAACGTGAGCGAGACCGAGACGGACATCAACAAGGTGGCCGACAAGGTCTTCCTTGAGCGCTCTGGCCCTCGTCTTAAGGAGGTCTACCAGGAGTGCATCATCAAGGCCATGAACCAGATGACGCCCGCTTTCCACACGGAAGTCTGGAACGAGTCCGACGGCTCCAAGATGGCGCGTGTCGCCATTGCCTACCGCAGCGGATCCACGCACTCGTACTTCTCCAGTATCGCCGACGTCTACCGTCAGCACGGCCTCTTCTCGCAGCGCAAGTACGCCGAGTTCTTCGCCAATGGCATCGTCATCTACACCTTCTACCTGCAGATGCTGGACAACCCCACGGCCGGCACGGGCTCGTTCGAGGACCGCCTGACCGCCGTCGTGAACGACGCGTCGATGCACTTCACGCTGCCGCGCACGTCGCTCACGCCCATGCTCACCGACGGCCTCCTGACCCCGCAGCAGATCGCGTACGCGTACGCGGCGTGGAAGTTCACGTTCCACTTCATGCACCGCCTGCCGGAGTCGTTCGCCATCGTCAGCAAGTCGCTGCGTGAGCGCGACCCGAACGCCTTCGCGCGTCTCGAGCAGCTCCGTTCGTCCATGAAGCTCAACACGTACACGGAGTCGCAGATCCTGGACCACATTCTGAGCTCGGCCGAGATCGTCAAGATCCTGTACGCCGAGTTCCAGGCCCTGCACGAGCCCACCAAGGACGGCAAGCGCCGCGAGGTGGACACCAGCGCCACGCTGTCAAAGCTGCGCAAGTCCATCGTGGCCGAGCAGGCCCTGCAGATCTTCTCGCTGTTCCACATCTTCAACAAGCACATCCGCAAGACCAACTTCTTCGCCAACGACAAGGCCGCGCTCGCCTTCCGTCTCGACGGCAAGTTCCTGAGCAAGACCGAGTTCCCCGATGAGCCGTACGCCGTCATTTACGTTATCGGCTCGGAGTTCCGCGGCTTCCACGTGCGTTTCCTGGACGTCGCCCGCGGTGGCATCCGTATGATCCGCTCGTCGCACGGTCAGGTGTACCTGAACAACGCGTCGTCGCTCTTCGACGAGTGCTACGGCCTCGCGTCGACGCAGCACCGCAAGAACAAGGACATCCCCGAGGGCGGCTCCAAGGGTGTCGTTCTGCTCAACCAGGCGCACCAGGACAAGGCCGACGTCGCCTTCCGTAAGTACATCGACGCCGTGCTGGACCTGATGCTCATGAAGGAGCCGGAAGAGGACATCCTGTTCCTCGGACCGGATGAGGGCACGGCCCACCTCATGGACTGGGCTAGCTCGCACGCCAAGGCTCGCGGCTACTCGTACTGGAAGGCCATCACCACGGGCAAGTCGGCCTCGCGCGGCGGTATCCCCCACGACGTGTACGGCATGACCACCCACAGTGTGCGCGAGTACGTGCTGGGCATCCAGCGCAAGCTGAAGTTGCAGGCGCCGATCACCAAGGTGCAGACCGGCGGCCCGGACGGTGACCTCGGCAGTAACGAGATCAAGATGAGCCCGCAGGAGGAGACCATTGCCATTGTGGACGGCTCCGGCGTGCTGTACGACCCGAAGGGCATCAACCGCGAGAACCTCGTCAAGCTGGCGGACGCGCGTAGCCCCATCTCGGGCTTCGACTCGAGCCTGCTGTCCTCGGAGGGCTACTCGGTGCTCGTGTCGCACAACGACGTCACTCTCCCCAGTGGCGAAGTGGTGGAGAACGGCACGGAGTTCCGTAACTTCTTCCACCTGCGCCCGAGCCTGACCGCCGACTTCTTCGTGCCGTGCGGTGGTCGCCCCGCCGCCGTGAACCTCAACAACGTCGAGCAGTTCATGTACCGTGAGGACGGCCGCACGCTCCGCTTCAAGTACATCGTGGAGGGAGCCAACCTGTTCTTCACGCAGGACGCCCGTACGCGTCTCGAGGACGCCGGCGTGATCCTCTTCAAGGACGCGTCGGCCAACAAGGGCGGTGTCACGTCGTCGTCGCTGGAGGTGCTGGCTGCTCTGTCCTTAACGGACGAGGAGTTCGCCGAGCACATGCAGGTGGACGAAGCTACCGGCAAGCGCCCGGCCTTCTACGCCGACTACGTGAGCGAAGTGCAGAAGCGCATCGACCTGAACGCCCAGCGTGAGTTCGAGTGCATCTGGCGCGAGCACGAGCGTTCGGGCACGTACTACTCGCAGCTGACCAACCAGCTGAGCGAGCGTATCACGGACCTGAGCGCCAAGATCGGCCACTCTGCCCTGTGGGAGAACAAGGCTCTGCGCGAGAAGATCTTCGCGGACGGCTTCCCGGAGATTCTGCTGAACAAGACGTCCAAGGAGGAGCTCATCAAGCGCCTGCCCGAGAGCTACACGCGCGCCTTCTTCGCGTCGCAGCTGGCCAGCCGCTTCATCTACAGCGTCGGCCTCGGCGCGCCTGAGTTCTCGTTCTACGAGTTCATCGAGGAGCTCATTGGCGGCAACTAAGTATTGCCCTCCCCCCATTGAGTGAAGGCATAGATTGATAAGTAAATGTACACGTTTGACAAACTAAAGACTCGCTGCTTTCTGTGGTGGTTTATTGGCGCGATAGAGCCAAAGGAGACGGCATTGACTGGTACGCAGAGCTGTTGCTGTTGACGACTACTGAAACGCGGACGTTGTCATCGTTTTTCTCCTTGTCGAGGAGATCTTCTAAAGTCGCTTCAAATCCAAGCGGGTGTTTCCTTGGGTGGTAGACCACGTAGACTGTCAGTTGTGCAATTCCGAGGATGGCGCAGCACACATTGGTGACGAAGAGGAACCAAAGGCCGGACATGGGCGTGTATGTGATCCACATTGCATTATTGACGGTCCCTGCGATGACCATGTGAATCGGAATGAAGACTCCAGTCCGGAACCGAATGACTTCTCGGATCTTCAGGAACGGCGAGCTGTAGAGCACCAGCGTCACGCACACCGCGAGATACCCCATGATATCGTTCACCTGGTTCCTGCTGAGGCTTGTGAAGACGCCCAACCCACCTAAGACAGCGTAGATAGTGATAATTGCCAGAACGCCAGCGTAACCAGCGATGACTTTCCAGGCTTTCCAGCGGTCAGTTGTGTACCGGAGAAACACGATGACGTATATCGTTGCGATGAAGTCCCCGGACACGAAGGTAGTGAACACAGGGAACCAGTTCTTTGTGAGCAGACCCTGAAGAGTCCACGCGTGGCAGTTGGCGAACACGGAAACGAGCGAGACGACGCTTGTATTGCCGACGGACTTGGATTTATACATCTTGTAAACGGCAGGCGTTGGGCTCAACGTCATCGTGAGCGACGTGCACGCTGCGACCACGCGGAAGACTGCTTCTACTGTACTGGTCATCTGACGTTGTCGTTGTCAGAACGGAGCGAGTTGTCAAGTGATGTCAACTCTAGACGTGGGCAGCCATAAAAGAGAGAAATTTGCACGTGAGTGGTTGAACTTCGAACCTGGAACGCTTACGCTGAAGGGAGATTACGGCAGATACATGTTTGTTCTAAAAGAAAGGTGTTCTAAAAAGTAGACTGCGTTCGAATGCCGTCCTTGGAGAAACTCTGGCTTAACGAATCGCAAGGTATACTGTAACTTGTTAGGTATCCTTGTTTGTTGTGCTGTGAATTTGTCAGTACCGACAATGTTGGATCGTGTTAGAACAAGGCTCCAAAAGCTGGTCACGCTGTTCCCCAAACACCTTCAAATTGTTCAATTATAGATTACAGTCACAAAATTTATCAAAACTAATTTATATTCCTGACATTTTAATTTCTTATATTTATTGTCAATACTGCTTAAACTAAAATTGTATTAAAATCAGATCTTTCCTACAATATAATGGTTTGCAAAACACAATTATATATTGTGTACCAGTAGCAATATTTAATTCCGAGGAAGATTTTTGGGGAACCATCGCTTGCAACCAAAATAACCGACGGTGATTCGCAAAAACGAAATAGTGACACTAGAGGTGCGTAAGTACTTCTCGATACGCTTGATGCTAGGTAACGTACGCCTCGACTCGGGCGACTAGATCGTCTGTTTAGGTTGACGAACCGCACTCGACACCGACAACCGACATGTTAACCGGAACCTACAACGACGGTAGCTAGACCTTTGATAACTTGACTCTAAGATATGATCACTGATCGCTGATCAGCTCTCGCTAGCCACCTGCAGACCCCAAATAGAGAATACTAGTACACACTGCGATAGTGTTTCGCGCACCGTGGAGGCTGCACAATGACGTTTACTTCGGCGAAGCACAAGCGGCGACGCCAAATATCACAAACTTGCAGGCTCGGCCATTTCTTGTTTCGATATTATTGACGGCGAAGCGCTTAATCGAGTCTTGGGATTCGAGTCAGACCGGACCGAACGTCCTCCTAATCTCTCACGACAACGAATATGGACTCGTCGCAGCTAGACGTGAGACACTGGTACTAGCATAGGACTGCAAGACGTAAGTCCAGCTAAAGTTGATCAACTTTCATCTACCTGCACCCCAGATAACCAAGATGGGACTGGGTAGATTACAGTGACAAGAATCTCGACTGGAAGTGAAGCTTCCGCGGTGGCGGCTGGTCTCCTCCTCCCCACTGCTACCGACTAATCTGAGGCAGGGGAGGAACCCGATAGCATATGGACGTAGCGAAGTCAAGTAGTGCCCTGCCGTGACCATCGCTGACCGGCGAATTTCGGGTGGTGCTCCGGCTGTACCTTACGCCGCGAGCTCGAGCTATCCTCTGTCAAGTTCATAACTGATAACTATCATAACTATCACTTGGCGCCAATCAAACGCAATTGAGGCCATGTCGATCCTTATTATCCTCGAGGTAGAAAGCTTTGGCACGGCGAGGTTCGCTCGCTCCGCCTGGCCTGCAATCCTATCATGTTCCCCATGATAAGGACGAAAAGCTAATCTGGAGCCTTCAGTGGCGCCTCTTTTCCGATCATGCACACCCACTGGGCCTTCCAGCGTCCGATTAAGCTATCCTCGGCACTCTGTTCACATCTCAATCTACGCGCCATCGAGCACAACACTTTAAATCTCTCAAACCGAAGCAAAATGGTCGCCTCAACGAAGTCTTTCTCTACCATACTGGCCATGACAACGCTCGTGGTTGGCGTCACTGGCCACGGCTACATGACGGAGCCGGCCGTCACCTTCCTGTCGTCGTCGACGGACAACACACAGTTCATCGCCACCATCGAGTCATCGGCCTCCGGATTCAGCGGCACTTTCTCGGGTTCACCGGCGGACAACACGGCCGCCTTCACCACTGCTTTCGCGTCCAGCTCGTACACGTCTCTCAAGGATCTGATCAACTCCTTAGCGACAGTCACAGTCACGGACGCTACTTTGACTTGTGGTTCTTGCGACCCGGACGAAACGGCTCAACCGCTGCCTGACGAGTATGTGGAGTGGTCGCACTCGTCCACGGAAGGCTTCACCTCTTCACACGAAGGCCCGTGTGAAGTTTGGTGCGACGACACTCGCGTGTTCCAGGACGACGACTGCGCCGCCGACTACACGTCCGCACCGGCTGAGCTGCCGTACGACCGTGACGCCTGTCTCGGCTCCAGTACGTTGACGTTCTACTGGTTGGCACTTCACTCGTCGACGTGGCAGGTGTACGTTAATTGCGCGCCATTGGAGAGCACCACATCCACGGGAGCGACGTCCAAGTACGCGGTTTCGGGTTCAAGTTCGGGTACTAGCACTACTAGCACCAGCACGAACTCGACCTCAACCACGTCCACCGCTGCATCGTCGACCGGTTCGACTGCTTACAACTTTAACACAAACTTCGCGACGTCGACTTCAACATCGGCATCTACGGCCGACGAGGCCACTACGACAGACTCGTCCGCGTCGACTACCTCGACTACGACGACAACGGCGCCGGTTTCCACGACTGCCACGACTGAAGCTCCTACTACTACCACACCGACAGCTACGAGTGCTTCACCTACAACGGATGCTCCGACTACAACGTCGACCATCAGCAAGTGCTCGGTGCGTCGTCGTGACTAAACCGCATGATAAGAAGAACAAGCAAGAGCAGAAGCCGTTAATCGTAGCGTAGATAAATGTACACGTTGAGTTTGCCGGTAACAAACGTTTGCAACCTACCGTTAGGAAGTCAAGGCTACTGTTGGTTCCGTCGGTATCGTTCTGCGGGGCCAAACGGTGCTTGAGCTCTCATCAAGTGTCAATACGTTTCGCTAGTCACGGCCGGCTATAAGCTCTCCAGCTGTTCCTGAAGCACATCGTCACGCGCACGCACCGTCAGGATTTGCTTGTCAAAGTCTCCTCTACGCTGTGCGACGGACAACTTGACCAGGTCCTAGAGTATTTCACGTGAGCGCTCCACCGCCATGACCACTGGGACTAAAAGCTCTTCGCTGCACTCCATTCACATCTTAATTTGCTCAGTCAGTGCAATCCCGAACGACCCGCGTCACTTCCTGCCCCAATTCCTCGTCCAAAATGGTTGCATCCGCCTCATCCTTCTCCGCTATGCTGGCCACGGCTGTGCTAGCCGCGAGCGTAAACGCCCACGGATACATGTCGGACCCGGCGGTGACGTTCCTCACCACGAATGACCCGACGCAGTTCATCGCCACGATTGAAGCGTCAGCCTCAGGTTTCAGCGGATCTTTCTCGGGCTCGCCGGCGGACAACACGGCGGCCTTCACGACGGCCTTCGAGTCCAGCAGCTACTCGTCGCTCAAGGAGTTGATCAACGACAAAGCCACAATTACGGTCACTGATGCTACACTCACCTGCGGAGCGTGCGATCCCGATGAGACGGCACAAGCTTTGCCGGACACGTACGTGGAATGGGCGCACTCCGACTCGGAAGGCTTCACAGCTTCCCACGAAGGCCCGTGCGAGGTTTGGTGCGATGATGTGCGTGTGTTCCAGGACGACGACTGCGCCGCGGACTACACCACCGCCCCCGCGCAGCTCCCGTATGATCACGATGCCTGTCTCGGCAGTAGCGTGCTCACGTTCTACTGGCTCGCGCTGCACTCGTCGACTTGGCAAGTGTACGTAAACTGCGCTCCCTTGGAGAGCTCTACCTCCACGGGCGCTACCTCCAAGTACGCTGTGTCGGGAGCCAACACCAGTACGACCACGACGTCGACGGTATCGTCCGCTACCGGCTCCTCGGCCGCCTCGAACTCGAGCTCGCTGGGCTTCCAGAACAACTACGCTACGTCCACCTCGGCGTCCAGCGCAACCGAGACGTCAACGACTACAGACGCTCCTGCCACTACCACTGCGACGACTACGACTGCGCCGACGGCCACCACGGCGACTACGACCACGGCCACAACGGACGCTCCCGCTACTAGCACTGACACGACAAAGTGCACTGTGCGCCGTCGCCGCGACTAAGCAGCATCTAGCGGTTTTCCTTGTGGACGTTTCTGTAGTGTTTAGATTTTGATGATGCATGGAATAACGACAAAAATGTGAATGGTCTTACATGGTGTTTCGAGTTACGTCGACACGTTCGAGTGGAAAGCACTTCACGTCCATTTATTAACTTGTTCCGACGGTCTCGAGACCCTACGGTAGACGAAACCTGGTTGTTTTACACGTCTCCAACTTGAAGACTACGAGCACGCTATACACACAGAAGGCGGCCTAGAGCGCCAAGAGAAATCTATCGTAGCGTCTAGTCGCGACGGCGGCGGCGGACACTGCACTTGCTAGTGTCGGCGGCAGGGGTGACCACCGGGGCGTCAGTTGAAGGGGCCTCAGTTTCAGCCGCCGGGGCGTCCGTAGCGGGAGACGAAGGCGTGGAAGGGGCCTCAGTGACCGTCGGGGCTTCCGTGGTAGGCGTCGCGGGGGCGTCAGTCGTCTGCTCAGTCGACGTAGAACCCTCGGTAGTCGATCCCTCGGTGGTCTGCTCACCGGACGAGGAAGTGTCCGTAGCGGGAGTGGTCGAGTTGGAGGTGCTAGTGCCGCCGCTGCTGCCACCGACTGCAAACTTGGACTTGGCACCCGTGGAGGTGGACTTCTCGAGGGCGGCGCAGTTGATGTACACCTGCCATGAAGGCGAGTGCAGTGCGATCCAGTAGATCGTCAGCTGAGAGGAGCCGAGGCACGCGTCGCGGTCGTACGGCAGCTTGGCCGGGATCATGGGGAAGTTCTTGGGGCAGTTGTCGTCCTGGAAGACGCGGGTGTCGTCGCACCAAACCTCGCACGGACCTTCGTGCGACAGGGTGAAGCCTTCGCCGTCGCCGTGGCTCCACTCGACGTACGTCTCAGGCACAGGCTGCGCAGCCTCCTTCGGGTTGGTGTAGCCACATTCCTTGGTGAACTCCTTGTTCACGAGCACCATCTTGTCGGTCATGAACTCCTTAAGTGACGAGTACTTGCTGGCGGCGAACCCCTTGTTAAAGTTGGCGGTGTTGTCCGTAGGTGAACCGCCGAACTCGCCACTGAAGCCCGAAGTGCTGGCGTCGATGGTCGCCATGTACTGCGTGGTGTCGCCGACGAAGGTGAACTCCACCTTAGGGACCGACATGTAGCCGTGGGCCTTTACGGTAGAAGCGAGCATGGCCGAGGCAGCAATAGCTGCGATCGATGTCTTTCCAAAAACCATTTCGAAGAACCTGACTGCTTGTTTGAAAGCGGAAGAAAGTGGTTGACTAGAGGCGAGCGAATTGCAAAGTGATTGTGGCTGAGGCTGGCATGAACTTGCTGTCCGAGCGGCCGTTGACCAGCAGGGCTTCCTTCCACATCCAGACTAAAAGGAAGCGTGGCTGCGTTAGAATCGAGCCAAACGTACTCTAGTCCATCGTGTTAATCACAAGATCTGCTTTTTGTACTGATATCACCCTTGCTTGAGTCCACATGGGAGCTTCAATTGCAGATTTGAGAGCTACCATCTGCCGTCGGAATCCGACGCATGCCCAGCAAACCACAATTCATTGCAATTACCTACTGTACTCAACACCACGTTAAAACTTGGCATCTGATCGCATTACAAGTGGAGATTCTAGGCTGTACAGTATTATTATACATGTAGGGCAAGAAAACTGGTAAAAAGGTATTCATGTAGTTTTTGAAGCGAGGTTAAAACATTAACATTTACTAAACGCCACTGAAAATGCCAGAAAACCCCTGCACTTTAATAACGGCGACGGCGGATGTTGCATTTGCCAGTGTCCACTGATGGAGTAGTAGTAGTGGCAGGGGCTTCCGTAGCAGCAGGAGCTGTAGTAGTCTGCGTTGCGGGGGCATCCGTCGCAGTAGTGTCACCAGGACCCTCAGTGGTAGCGGCCGAGCTTTCAGTGCTGCTTGCGGGCGTCGAGGAGCTGCCACCCACCGCGTACTTGGACGTAGCACCGGTCGACGTGATTTTCTCCAGCGCAGCGCAGTTCGTGTAGACCTGCCAGGTCGACGAGTGCAGTGCCAGCCAGTAGAACGTCAACCTACTAGTTCCCAGACACGCGTCGTGGTCGTACGGGACCTTCGCCGGAGCCGCGGGGTAGTTGGCAGCGCAGTCGTCGTCCTGGAACACGCGAACGTCGTCGCACCAGACCTCACATGGACCTTCGTGCGACGGGGTGAAGCCTTCGCCACTGCCGTGGGCCCACTCGACATACGTCTCTGGAAGCGGCTGAGGAGTTTCGTCCGGGTTGGTGTAGCCGCACTCCATCGTAAAATCCGACGAGGTAACCTTCCCCAAGTCGTTGATCATTTCCTTGAGCGACCTGTACTTGCTGGCTTCAAACCCCTTGGTAAAGGCAGCGGTGTTGTCTGCCGGGGAGCCACTAAACGACCCGCTGAACCCCGAAGAGGAGGCTTCAATAGTCGCCATGAACTGGGTCGTGTCTCCAACGAAAGTATACTCACACTTAGGCACCGACATGTACCCGTGACCGTGCACCGAAACGGCCAGCGTAGCGGCAACTATTAATGCGGTGAAAGTCGTTCTCATAACGAAGTTTGTATGAAGCGATTGAGGGCTGCAAGGCGAAATGAAATGTAAGCGCTAGTGGCCGATGACTCCATTGCGCGGCGGCAGAATAGCCACGCACGAACAGCAAAGTGGCCATGGTGGCCTTTTGATTGCAAGGCACTGATTAACGCATAGCTACAGTTGCTGATGACCCTATTGGCGGCACTCGGTTCTGGTGGGCAATTCGGCATTTTCTTGTAAATCTTTGCTGCATTTCTATCATTTGTAAAGTTGCCTTTTTCGGTGCAAATTGCACGCGTTTGTATTGGCAGTCGAACCCGCCAGGTGGGTGGTAATGTAAAGATAGGGCCAACGTCGTGATGAGTTGACAGCCGACAGCTGGCAAAAGCGAACGTGGCGATTACAGTAGCTCGGCAGGCCTTGATAGATGACAGAGGTGTCTAGTGTGACACAAAACCGGAAGCCTAGCAGACCAGATGAAGCCTAATCCGCTCTTTCAATGCTGTGCATGTACCGGTATGTACTGTATTATACATGTGCCGCCAGCTTTGCTACAGTACGAGTTTACGGGGTTTGATGGACCGTAAGCAGCGTCCTCTCTAAGTGTAAGATCTTCCATTTGACAGTCGCCTCTACATGTACCGGTGCATGTCTAGAGAAGGGGGCGAGTGGGTGATGGAAGGCCGGCTGGTGTTGCATCAGCTGATGAGGTAAGGCGCGAAACCAGCTGTAGAGTGCGACCAGAAGTCTCCCCAGAGTCTGGCGACTTAACGCGATGTGAATCACATCGATCATATTGTGATCGTGTCTTTGTTGAGCATGTACTGTACATGTATCTTCCGAACAGAATGCGCGGAGCCTCTCAGTGGTGACTGGAGGAGTCCAGTAAAGAATAGCAAGGAGCGAGATATCTGGGCGCGCTGCGCACGCTCTCCTCTCCTATCCGGATAAGCTGTGCCAAATTGGTCATCGGCGCGGTGGAGCACAACAAACGCCGTTTGTAAATGATAGGAAGCGCACTCGGAAGTTCGAGCCAAACTCATCGAAAGCACATGCTGCTAGGGAACGGCTTGATTCAACGAGCTGTCGTTGTCAACGACTCGTTGATGGCAATCTACACTCCTCCCAGGCCACCCCTCTACTGTTTTCCTTTGGGCCATCTGAAGCCCGCGTCGTGGCTTATACATGTACATGTAGGCTGAGAATCGACTATAGTAGAGCACAGCACTGTACTACTGTACATGAACAGGTACCGTAGGATCTGATTACGAGCAGAGGTAGTTGAGCTCTGCATCACCAAAAGGGCATGCCTCAATATGTAGCTCTACATTGTAGAGCATGGTTCATCCATGTCTGGATTCCAGACTCTGGAAGCATCTTACTAAGATTCTTAACCTAAGACTCTTAGGTCTCCTCAACAGCGGTGGTGAGTTGAATTTAACTTACTCTTGACAGTACGTTTGGACTTGCTTTCGTTTTGTATTCAACGCTTACACATTCTATATAGTACGCTAGACATTAACAGCCAAAGTTTACGGATACTCTAGTTTTGCCTCTGGGGCTGCACTTTGCCACTGGTATAGCTGCCTTCGATGTCGTCAAAGTTCAGTGACGACTCCGAGACGGCGGTACCTTTGTCTTCTTCGCTTCCAGCAACGTCAAGTGACCCACAGTCTTCGTCGTCCTCGCTGCCAGCCACGTCTAGCGACCCACAGTCCTCTTCACCCGTGTCTGCGTCTCCACCGACTTGGTCCTGGTCACTGCCGGCAACGTCAAGGGACACACAGTCTTCCTCGTCACTACCAGCAACATCGAGAGAGCCACAATCCTCTTCTCCACTGCCGACGACAGAACTTCCAGTGTCAGGGGCTGCAGTCGCCGTTGGAGTAGCTGTCGTAGCCGTAGGAGTGACAGTTGGAGCATCTGACTGGGATCCGCTCGTGGTGGAGTTATTCTGCGAAGGAGAGTACGAACCACTGCCACCTTCAAGAGCAGCGCAGTTCACATACACTTGCCATGTAGACGAGTGCAGGGCCAACCAGTAGAACGTTAAACGACTAGAACCGGAGCAACCGGCCTTGTCGTAGGGCATTTTGGCCGGGGCAGTAGTGAAATGTGCCGCGCAATCCGTGTCCTGGAAGACCTGGGTATCATCACACCAGGCCTCGCACGGACCTTCGTGGGACGAAGTGAAGCCTTCCGTGTCGGAATGCGTCCACTCCAGTTCATCAGGTAATGACTGTGGGGTCTCGTCCGGGTCGGTAAGGCCGCACTCAATGGTGGCGCCATTTGCCACGATCTGCCCTTTATCAGTCACGAAGTCCTTGAGTGACGAGTATTTGCTCGAGTCGAATGCCGCCCAGAAGGCCTCAGTGTTGGCTGCGGGCGAACCACTGAACGAGCCCGAAAACCCCGAAGCACTCGACTCGATCGTCGCGATGAATTGCGTCTTGTCAACGTCATTTGGGAACGTGACCACCGGTTGACCCAGGCATCCGTGAGCTTGCACACCGGTGAACAGCAAGGCGGTGGCTCCTAATAAGGCGGTGTTGAAGGTCTTGGAGGTCATCGAGACTGGTGAATTCGACGAAGTAAATTGCGTTGTGAGGATAACTTTCTCCAGGCAACGCTCACTAGAATCAGACTGGAGCATCAGGACGCACGAAGGCGTCGTACAGTATCGGAAAGTCTCCCATGCGCATGACGCTTGGTCGACAGCAGGCGCCTACGTTTCCGCGGCTGCTGGCTGACCAACCGATGAAATTGTAGGAATAATTCTGATTTAACTGACAAAACTGTTCGGCAGCAGGTGAATTCCGTGGCTTGAGTTTCATTCGAACCCCTCTTTCCTGCTGAACGGAATAGTATTCCGTGGCTCGAAAACGGTCGGTCCAGTACTGAAGCTAAGATTTCGGTATCCACCCGACTACTTGTGCTTCCGAACATGGGATGCTGCTAGCCTTGAGCACGCGCACACCAAAATCTCCGAGTGAACGGCGGTCCATGCGGATTCCTAGAACTCGGTGCGAGTTCTGCGGACGGTTTTATTGGCGATTTCAGCACTTGACACTGTTCGGACAACTTGCTCGATCGAAACAGCGGTCAAAGCCCGGGCCAGGGCCAGCAGACCCTCAAGTCCAGGACAAGGGCTTCTATGATAAAAGTTATTCTAAAAGGAAACTGCTTTGGATGTTGCCTCCATTGCAAGTGGATACGAACCCCGAGTCAGCGGAGAAGCTAGCAAACAACCTCACATTTCAATTTGACCCAACACCAGCGCACCGTCAGACATGAAGTTTACTTCCCTCTCTTCACTTACTGCAGCTTCCCTGGCTCTGTTCTTCACTACGGCCAACGCGCACGGCCAAATGACCAAACCAACGCCACGACCCATCTCACAACAGTACCGTGCTGACTGCGGAGCCCTCAGCGGGGCCGGAGACCAAGAGCTGCAGTACGCGCCCGTAGAGCTCCTCAGTAGTAGAGCGCAATCTGACCGGCCAGCAGCCGCCACCTTCAACATCATGAACGGGTGCAGAGGAACCGTCTACGAGGCCAACAACACCGTCACCGAGCTCACCGCCGGATCGCCCTTCAGTGTCGAGTGGGTCATCCAGGCGCCGCACCCCGGCACGATGGTGCTCAGCATCGTCAAGCCTTCCACCGACAACAGCGGCACTATCACGTACACGTCCGTGGCCGAACTGCTCACCATTGACCCGTTCGCTGAGAACTCGAGCGGTAACACTAGCGCAACGGCAACGATCCCCACGAGTGTGACTGGGTGTGGGTCGGCGGGTGACTGTGCGCTGCAGTTCTATTGGCACTCGGACCTGGCAAGTCAGACGTATCCGACGTGCGCCGATATTGTTGTGACGAGCAGCGGCGAATCAAGCAGTCAGACGACGGCCCCTAGTGCTGCGACGACAGCTCCAACGGCTACCACAGCGGCACCAACGTCTACAACTAGTGGACCTGTAGCTACACCTACGCCAGCAACAGCGTCCCCTGCGAACAACGAGGCGTCTTCGGGTTCTTCCTCGGAAAAATGCACACGGCGTCAGCGGCGGCTAACAGTGCTCGGCTGAGCATCAGAGGGAATGTATTACATGTAGCTAAGGTTTTAGATTGAATATCTTTTGAGTAATAGAGGATAAAATGCCTAACTTGAAGTGGTCACGTGCGGATGTTGCGCTACCAAAATGTTCAATCAGGGAAGTATGACCCTGCCACTACTGTACGACTTATCCGGAAGGTTTGGCCACTGTTGTCAACATGGTTGTCTTCGCCAGGATTGAAGTTCGCCGTCCGTCGAAGGCTGCAGACGACGATAGCGGTCGCACGGTTCCGTCGCGCTTTGAATACGGCTGGCAGCTTCAAATGCTCGTTTGAGAGCGCCAACTTCAGCTCGTAGACTGTACGAGTCGTGCATGGCACTGCATGCACTGAACAGTACAAGTACATGTAGTACAAGTACGACGTCGAGGCCGAACGTTTCGATGGTGACGTCCGCGCCATCGGAATTCTAAGCAAAGAAAAGTTGCTGGTCTGCGGCTGGGATCGCATTTGCAAGGGCACAAAATCTGCAGATGCAGCCCGCACCGACGCAGTTCGTCTCCAAAGATCTAACTGTACGAGGCGCTTAACTGGCGAATCAAATGCAGTGCCGACTTCAGTGCTGATGTTTCTCTACTAAAAATGGTATGTTTTTGCTGTGATCGTAGGATGCTGTGCCGGGCAGCCTCGAGTCAATCTGACTGTCTTGGATATTTTATTTATTCCCTTTAAAATATACTGCTGTTTTTTATATCAATACTAAATTCCACATCTTTTGACGTAATAGTTTATAACATATGTTTTGGCGGAAGACTACCAAGTTGATTCACAATCTGTCTCGGCACTGCAGTCCTCAGGCCAAATGATCATTTCCCAATTTGCCGTCGCTCCTCCTGTTTCTTACCTGGCATAGCATGAAGCCCGCAGTCTTTTTCCCCCTGGCCGGTGCTGCCATACTGCTGGTTAACACTGTGGACGCCCACGGCCAAATGCTGGTGCCGTCTTACCGCCCGATCACGGCCAAATACCGTGAGGACTGCTTGTACGGCCTCAAAGGCGCCGGAGACGACGAGCTCCAGTGGGCCCCAATTGAGAACCTGAGCCAGCGTGGACAAGCCGATCAACCTGCAGCCGCCACTTTCAACATGTACAACGGCTGCCGCGGTCTCGTCTACGAGGCGGAGAACAACGTGACGGAGATCGAAGCCGGCAAGGAGTTCAACGTCGAGTACTACATCCAGGCGCCGCATCCGGGTTACATGTACCTGAGTATCGTCAAGCCCAGCACCGACTCGGACGGTAAGATCACGTACAACCGCGACACGCAGATCGAGTACTTCAGCGACTTCGCTAACTCGGCTGGCACCTTCACGGTCACAGCTACGATCCCGACCAATGTAACGGGCTGCGAGAACGCCGGCGATTGCGCCCTGCAGTTCTACTGGCACTCGGACATTGCCAACCAGACGTACCCGACTTGCGCCGACATTACGATCCCCGGAAGCGGTGCTGGCAGTTCGTCGACGACAGCCACCACTGTCTCGTCGTCGTCGTCATCGTCGACGTCTGCTTCGACTACTAAGACGACTACGGCCCCTACCGCTACGACGGCGACTCCGAAGGCGACCACCGCTGCTCCGTCGACTGCTACTACTGATGACTCGGAGGCGGCAGGTGAGGCGAGTTACACTACCGACAGTACTGAGACCTCGGCGGATGACACCACGTCGACTGACGCCTCAGCTGAGACGACTACCGATGCGTCCAGTGGTGATACCGCTACTTCTACCACTGCTACTACCGATACGCCGGAAACCACCTCGGCACCTGCATCGGACAAGTGTTCGGTTCGTCGTCGCCGTCAGTAGATGTGTAGACAGTTGAAGCAGTAGAGAGAGAAGGTTGTGCGTACAAGTGTTGATCGTGTCTAAGTGAAGAATGCCATTATATTTCCTACGTTTCCGACCATTATGCCACGCATTTTGAACGCGTTGCAGTGAAAACAGCAGCCGTGCCGCTCTCATCCTTCAATCTTCGTTCCGCTTTAGCCTTTCAGTCACGACAGATAACCAAACGCCATATCCTTTGCATGCAGAAGCGCAGCGTCAAGCTAGCAGAACCCCCGGCTGATAGATGTAGCGGACGCCTACCCAGACTAGCTAAACGCTTCAACAACAGACATCTTCGAGTCCACTTCTACCGCGATGATCCTGCCGGAATCCAGAGCAACTAACTCTTTAGTCCGACCGAAGTTTGCCGTGGACTTTCGCTCATTTCTCAATTTGCTAGCCTTCGAAGTCAAGACTTACCATGGTTCTGTCCAAGGCGTTCACCCCCTCGGTGCTTGCAGCCGCAGCGCTGCTCGCTACAGTCAACGGCCACGGCTACTTGACCGATCCGACCGTCACCTTCCTGTCGTCGTCAACGGACAACACGCAGTTCATCGCCACCATCGAGTCATCGGCCTCCGGATTCAGCGGCACTTTCTCGGGTTCACCGGCGGACAACACGGCCGCCTTCACCACTGCTTTCGCGTCCAGCTCGTACACGTCTCTCAAGGATCTGATCAACTCCTTAGCGACAGTCACAGTCACGGACGCTACTTTGACTTGTGGTTCTTGCGACCCGGACGAAACGGCTCAACCGCTGCCTGACGAGTATGTGGAGTGGTCGCACTCGTCCACAGAAGGCTTCACCTCTTCACACGAAGGCCCGTGTGAAGTTTGGTGCGACGACACTCGCGTGTTCCAGGACGACGACTGCGCCGCCGACTACACGTCCGCACCGGCTGAGCTGCCGTACGACCGTGACGCCTGTCTCGGCTCCAGTACGTTGACGTTCTACTGGCTGGCACTTCACTCGTCGACGTGGCAGGTGTACGTCAATTGCGCGCCACTGGAGAGCACCACATCCACGGGCGCGACATCCAAGTACGCGGTGGGTTCGAGCACTAGTACGAGTACCACGACAGCTTCGAACAGCACGAGCTCAACGACGGCGGCGACATCGTCCAGCTCGGCCCCGGCGGCGGCAACGTCCGCTTCAACGTCAACAACTACGACGGCGCCAACGACGGATTCGTCTTCTACGTCGACTAGCACAACGACGATTACGACGTCGCCTACCACTGACACGACGTCAACTACTGACCCGACTACGAGCGCCACTACCACTGCACCGTCCGCCGACTCGACGTCGACAACTACAACCGGTAGTACTGGCACCTCGAACCAGTGGTCGACATCCTCCACGGGATCCACTACCAACGGAGGCTGGTCGACAACGTCAACTGCTAGCTCGACGACTGGCACTTCACAAGGACAATGGTCGAGCACGTCTACGAATACCGGTAACAGCGACGTACAAGCGACCACCGGCACGGTCTCACCGAACCAAGGAGCTACTAGCGGTGGCTGGGGAAACAACAACAACAACAACAACAACGGAGGGTGGGGCACCAGCTTTAGCTTCCGCCGTTGAACTGATCGTAGTTGAATGAAATGTGTGTTGGATCGTCGTAGATAACCGTAACGTCACGTCCTCTTCAATCCGCATCCACATCCACACAGCTTTTTAGCAGCACACAATCTTGTGTGCGATGAATGGAGGCAGAGATGATGAATCCACCCTGGTCGGGGGATCCCCAATGGGAATGGGGATTCCCCATAAGTTATTAGGCCATCACGTACTGATCCGAGATCAGCACGTTCCAGCGGTTCCGGACGTCAAGTTCCTCTGCAGGAAACACTTTGCTGCAGCTGGTGGTGCGGAGCGAGCGATTCCTTTGCATATGTAAAGAAATGGCCGTAAAGGCGAAGACACTCAAAAGAGATCAGAGGATTCCTCTGAAAGGAAGATCGCACGCGCGTTGCAGCAGCCGAGAGCGTTGAAGACAGCTGGTGGGCAAATCCACACTCCGCGACTTCTTTCTCGGTGTTTCTGTATGTTACAGTATCGGCACTTGTATTTCGCGGCAAGAAGTCTTTAGTTCGGATAGCAAAAGCACTCACAGTTTAATCAGCGTTGACCCGCACGAGACGAAAGATGAAGACATCCGCCATCGGTTCAACAGCGCTCTTGGCGTTCGCGTCTTTTAGCGCCCGTGAAGTGTCCGGTCACGGGTACCTCGTGCAGCCCCTAGCCAAGTTCATCAGCGTCAACATCGACAAGACCCAGTACTCTTCGACCATTGACAGCTACAAGCTGTTCCCGGACGGAACGTTCAACACAGACCCGACCATTAACGTCGCGTCCTTCGTTGAAAACTTCAAGAAGTCCGAGTACAAAAGCCTCAAGGACATGATCATTGACAACCAGCTTCTGGTAACGGGCGGCCCCACGGCCTCCTGCGGCTTCTCCGTCCCGGACAAAACCAGCTACGGCGCGCTCAACGACACAGTGTACTGGGGCAGGAGCGATGACATCACGCAAGACCAGGGTTTCGTGCACATGGGCCCGTGCGAAGTCTGGTGCGACGGCAACCGCGCGCAGCAGGACAACAACTGCCAGGAGACGTACAACAACGCCGGGAATGTGGGCGCTGCCCCCATCCCGATCGACAAGTCCGTGTGCACGGACGCTAAGCGGCTTACGTTGTACTGGGTCGCTATGCACGGCGCGACGTGGCAGGTTTACAGTAAGTTATAGGGCATTGATGTTTTGTTATGATGAGGAGTTGGAAACTAACGTTTTGTAACGTTCCTAGTTAACTGTGTCAACATCAACGATGCAACTGGAGGCGACGATTCCAGCTCGGCTACGTCGACTACCCCAACCTCCGCAACGTCCCCTTCAACCTCCAACACCACGCCGACAGCTACGACTCCTGCCCCAGAAGTTACGACGGCCACCCCAACGTCATCCAGCGACGAGCAGGAGAACACCAACGAAACCCCCGACGTCGAGGCTACGACTGCTCCCGTTACGACTCCGGCTGCTGCCACGACGCCAACAACCGCGGAAGGCAGTACGGCAAATGAGGCGTCGACAAGTGTAGCCAAGTGCTCTCGCCGAATGCGTGGTTAGACTACAACACTCAAGTGTTGGGAGCAGAAGGGCGGTCGATAAAGAGCGTTAGCGTGTATGTGTCGTAGTTTAGCTTAGCAACGTCAGAGCAAAGCTTACGGAAATGATAGTGAATGTTGAATTGTTGTCCAACCGAGCGAGTAACGTGGAGTTAGTAGAAGCGTAGATCACTCGTTGGAAAGGAATCCGTACCCCTTCCTTTTCGTTCCAACTCTCTGCGGAGATTTCTACTATGAAATTGAGACCAACTGGGATCTCAGATTAAATGCTTTCGAACAGTAACGAAAACATTACACCATTCATGTATTGGCCATCGAACACTACTGTACTTTCAACACTCAAACATCACGTCTGATCACACTCTAACTACGACGGCGAGAACATTTGGCTCCACTTGTAGGCTCAGTAGCGGTGGGGGTTGCAGGCATCACCTCTGGTGTCTCCACCTCTGGGGCATCCGTCGTAGTTGCAGGGGCATCCGTAGCAGTCGGAGTCGACGAGTCAACCGAAGCACTCGATGACTCCGTCGTAGTTGCAGGGGCATCTGTAGCAGTCGGAGTCGACGAGTCAGAGGAAGCACTCGATGACTCCGTTGTGGTCTCCGGAGCATCCGTCGTAGCTGCCGAAGGAGCAGTCGTGGTAGAGGTCGTCTGCGCCGAGTCGCTCTCACCAGCCACAGCGTTGTCTGTGCCGTTCACCTTGCCCGTGAGCGGGACGCAGTTCAAGTAGAGCTGCCACGGGAGACCGTGCAGTGCGATCCAGTAGGATTGAATCATCTTGGCGCCGGTGCAGACGTCCACGTCGTAGGGCAGGTTCGCCGGTACCTCCGGGTAGTGCAGTGCGCAGTTGGTGTCCGAGAAGGCCAACTTGTCGTCGCACCATACCTCGCAGGGCCCCTGGTGGGAGTAACCGAAGTCTTTCCACTGCACTTGAGCAGGCAACGCACGTGCGGTGCCGTTCGGGAGGGAGAAACCGCACTCCTTTGTGGCCTTGCCGAACGGACTCAACGACTGCAGCACCATCGTCTTGTCCGCGAGGTCCTTGAGTGACGAGTACTTCTTGCTGGCGTTGAAAGCCGTCCAATAGGCTTCGGTGTTGCCCTCGGGCGTTCCACCGTACGACATACCGTCGGGGACAGGGAGGTAGTCCTGGCCGTCGATGAGGCCGGCGTAGTTGGTGGTGGGGTATCCAACCGACCAAGTCGGCATGGGGTCGGTCATGTAGCTGTGCGCTTCAGTGCCGGTGACTAACACCGAAGCGACCAGGGCAAAACCAGCAAAAGACGAAACCATGGCGAAGTTGGGTGGAGGTGACGAGAGATTTCGGAAATGAGCAGCGCAAACCAACGGCGCAAAAAGGATCAGAAGACTTGGAACTGTTCGTACGGATCCTCGGAGCTAACTTGGCCTTTTTGTGATGTTTTTAGTCGCGGGGGATTCCGAGGGGAGGGGGAGTACAGGAAGGCTTTGTCAAGTCGCTTCCTCTGGTCGGCGACACAAGAGACACAGCGAATTGAGTCCACTGCATCATACGGTAGAGCTGAAGGCTTCATCGGCCTGATCGGACGTTCGTTTCTACTGTCGCCGAGCGACGGTTTGACCATGAGCCAATGTTTGATCCACGACAGTGTCGACACTCCGTAAGGAGATCCAATCACTTCGACATCGTGATCATGAGCTGGACTCAATCTTGGAACTTATTGAGATCTAATTGTGCTCCAAGATGGAGTCCAGCAGCCGGGTGCAATAACAGAGACCTGACGCGTGCCATAACATTCCTCCAGACCGTCTGGTGACAGCTCGATCAGCTTGATCAGCTGTTAGCGGGAGTCATGACTCAAAAACGCGAAAGCAGTGCGCACCGACGGATTGCGGACCGCAATCTACCGTAGAGTCTACGGTAGACGCCTCTATCCGGTTGGTAGAGGAGGCGTTGGATGCGACGTCCACACTGGAAAGCGGGAACGCAGCTCATCCACCATCAAGTCGATGCGAGCTCGACTTCTACACTCGCGAGACGATCGCCATACCAGTAATCTGTTGAAGCAGAGCTCAACCAATCTAAACGTTTATTGCGAACAAACTCTTCACGCTACATGTACCGGTACCTGTGACTTTCTGACTCAAACACGCGTGGTTAGTTACGGCGGCGGCGGACGGAGCACTTGTCCGACGTCGACGTAGTTGGCGCGGCTGTCGAACCGGCGGGGGAATCCGTGGTTTCTGCTTCCCCTCCAATTTCGGAAGCGCTTGAATCGCCGGTGGTGCTAGCCCCCTCGGACGTCGTAGTAGCAGTGGAAGGTGTCGAAGTAGCGATCGCAGTCGTACTGACTGGAGTTGCTGTTGTAGTTGCTGGAGTCGTAGTCGTAGCACCGGTTGAAGAGCTGGCAGTAGACCCGCTAGCAACGCTGCCAGTGAGCGGTGCGCAGTTAATGTACGCCTGCCACGGCAAGCCGTGCAGCGCAAGCCAGTAGGACGTCAGCATCGAGGCGCCTTCGCACTTGGACTTGTCGTACGGGAGCTTGGCCGGGTCACTGGTGTAGTCCACAGCGCAGTTCCAGTCCTCAAACACGAGAGTGTCGTCGCACCAGACCTCGCACGGGCCTTCGTGCGACGACGTCAACTGGTTCCATTCGACCTCGTCCGGCAGGTCACGCGCCGTGCCGTTGGCGAGCGAGAAGCCGCACTCGAGCGTAGCGGTGCCAAATGGCGACTGCGTCTGCACCTCGCCGGTCTTGTCGATGAGATCCTTGAGCGACGTGTACGTGCTCTTGTTGAACGCCGTCCAATAGGCCTCCGTGTTGTCAGCCGGATCCGTCGAGTAGGACATGCCGTCCGGAATGGGCAAGTATGTGTCACCTTGAATTGTTGCGGCAAAGCTGTTGGTCGACCAGCCCACTGACCACGTGGGGAGCGGCAGGATCATGTTGCTGTGGGCCATGGAGTGAGAAACCAGCAAGGCAGCAGCCAGCACAAAGGCGGAGTGTGAAGTCAGCATCTTGGAGATCGATGTACTCTGGGGCGAGGAAATTTGTCAATGACAAAGGTGAAGACGACAACCGTTTGCTGGATCAAAGGTTCTAACGCTCTGCAATGACTAGAAGATCGTAATTGACTCTCCATTAAACCATCTGGACGGTCTAAGCACTCGAGTCTGGCGGTGCTGAGCTTGCAGAGGGAACGTGCTGCATTCATATCGACCAAAACTGCTCCTAGTGTTCCGGTTGCTACATGTACAGGTCGGATGCAATGGAAGTGTGTACTGGCTCAAGGAACAAATCGTTCATGATCGATAACTTGAAAATCATGAAAATCATGACCAGATCGATACATGTATGACAGCAAAGCAACGCTAAGGTACTGTCAGTATCGATTTGTTTGTTTCCCTTACATAGTCACAAAACGTTCACGTGGATGTCGTCTCAATTTGGCACACGCACACCGCTGAATAGCAGCGACATCTAGAGTGAGCTTCACTGGTGTTTAGTTTCGGCGGTTGCGACGCACTGAGCACTTGTCCGACGTAGCGGCGCTAATCGCAGTCGGAGTAGCGGTAGTCGCAGCAGGAGCGTCAGTAGAAGGCGTGGCTGTGGTTGTGGTGGTAGTCGTGCTGCTATCCGACGCTGCCGTGCTCGAAGCAGTCGTTGCAGCCGAAGCTGAGGCGTCTTCTGACGTGGCGTAGTCGTTAGTAAAACTAGCTTCTGCAGCTGTAGAAGCGCTAGAACTAGTTGTGATGGTTGTCGTAGCCGTCGAGGAGGTGTCATCAACCGACGAGGCGTCCACGGAGCTGCTCAGGTCTCCAGTCAGCGGCGCGCAGTTCGTGTACACCTGCCACGGGAGCGCGTGCAGGGCCAACCAGATTGACGTCAGCATCGACGCGCCTTCACACTTACCGGCATCGTACGGCAGCTTGGCCGGGTCGCTGGCGTAGTCCATAGCGCAGTTCCAGTCCTCGAACACCAGCGTGTCATCGCACCACACCTCGCACGGGCCTTCGTGAGACGACGTCAATTGATTCCACTCGACCTCCGCAGGGAGAGCACGCGCCGTGCCGTTGGCGAGCGAGAAACCGCACTCCGCTGTGGCCGTTCCGAACGTCGCCATTGTCTGCAGCACCTGAGTCTCCTTCGCGAACTCAAGCAGCGACGTGTAGTTACTGGCGTTGAAGGCAGTCCAGTACGCCTCTGTGTTGTCGTACGGGTCTGTAGTGTACGACATGCCATCCGGAACGGGCAGATACGTGTCGCCTTCGATCAAGCCCGACGGACTGTTGGTACTCCAAGAAACTGGCCACGTAGGCAGCGGTAAGATCATGTTACTGTGAGCACTCACAGAAGCGACCAGACAACCGGCCATGAAGACGACAGAACACAGGGAGGGAGAAGCGATCATGCTGAAGTCGCTGTTTCTTGGTTGTAAAGAGGAAAATAGGAAGTGAGACTGCCAGCGGAGCTCGCACTTCATGGACGCCACTATTGACGCTGCAGACGCGTTCCGTAGTTGATGCGCGTACATATTCACGTTAGCGTACTATACTTTGGTACAAACGGAGTGCATTTTGGCGCATCAGCTGGAAGACGATCAGCTCGCACCCGATCCGGCGTCGCAGTGCCGGCCTTCATTTCTCTCTCGCCCCGTTGCCAAGGAATAAGTGTGCGATACAGAACAATCGCCAACGTCGACGGTGGCCGAACTTTGCTGCAAGGTAATGCACTGCAGGAGACTACGGCCCGTAGTTCACATCTTGCTGAGACCGGCCACACCGAAGCAACAACAGCTGGCGTGGAAGATCGCCAACTTTAGTTTGAAGTGCGTTCGACTGGTCCAACGAAAGTCACAGCGTGTCGAGTTCCTTCGCAGTGACCGCGTGTACTTGTACAGTACAGTACACATAACGTCTAAACTATAGCGAACTTCTGTATCGATGCGTATGCTCATTGCCGGCGGAAACAGTACGACAAAACGCTTTGTACGAAATGAACGGACCAGGTAAATACACGTACGCACGAGTGTATTTGAGTGTAAAGCAGCAGTGTTCTCAAATGCAGCGCCAACGTTGTCGTTTCGCATTGAGGTACATTGATGTCACTTAGTTTACCTAACGACGTTATAGGCGCCAACGTTGTCGATGCCAGAGACGACAGTGTTTGGTACAGTCACTGTCAGTGACCACCGTTGTCATCCACCACCTGGTTTCAAGATGACACCGCCAGAACAGCAGGCGCCGACGTAGCTGCCAGCAGTGGCACAACCAGCACAACGTCAAGCTGCAGGCGCGCAGCAGCAGCACCAACAGTACACGCAGCATATCTTAAGAGTTAATAGTCATGCAATACAGCATTCCATGGGTTCTGTAGTTGAAAAGACCAATTAGGTTTTGTACTGAACAGCAAGTTACGCATCCAAACAACAGGTTTTTCTACTGACAGGGGCTCAATGCCAAACAGTTTAGCTGCGACGGCGCGAGCACTTTTCAGCCGTCGTTGTCGGTGTCGTCGCCGTAGTGGCCACAGGAGCTTCCGTCTCTGTTGTCGTCGTGTCCGTAGTGGTAGATGCCTCTGTGGACGCAGTCGAAGTCCCTTCCGAAGCGGCTGAGGTCGTATCATAGTCAGCAGCAGTACTAGCCTCCGTGCTGGCTGCCGACGAAGCAGTCGTCGTGCTGGGAGCTTCAGTTGCTGTCGTTGTGCTGGTCGAAGGCGTAGCGGTGGTTGCCGTTGGGGTCGTCGTTGTAGCCGTCGTACTGGTGGATGTAGAAGTCGAAGTCAAGCTACCGGACGACGTGGCGCCCGTGAGAGGGGCGCAGTTAGTAAATACTTGCCATGGGGGGCTGTGCAGCGCCAACCAGATAGCTGTCAGCATGGACTTGCCCTCACAGGCTGCCTTATCGTACGGAAAGCTGGCGGGGGTGTCCGGGTAGTTAACCGCGCAGTTCTGGTCCGAGAAGACCAGCGTGTCATCGCACCAGATCTCGCACGGGCCGTCATGACCCGTAGTGAGCTTGTCCCATTGAACCTCATCCGGCAAGTCACGGGCTGTTCCGTTGGTCCACGAGTAGCCGCACTCGATGGTAGCGGTGCCGTAGAGCGAGTCCGTATTGACGACCTCGTTCTCCCACACCAGTTCCTTAAGAGAAGTGTACTTGCTCGCATTGAAGGCCGTCCAGTACGCCTCTGTGTTGGAGAGAGGGTCTCCTTCATAGCCCATTCCGGTCGGTACCGGCAGTACATTGGAGCTGTCGATGGTACCTGCCGGACTGTTGGTACCGTCTTCGTAGATCCACGTAGGCTTCGGCAGCGACATTTTGCTGTGCGCGTCGGCGGATGCGGCCATAACAGCCACCGCCAGCGCCACAACACGCGCGGAGGAAGAGAGCACCATCAGGGCTTGGAATCTGAAGCTTCTCCGTCTAGCAACCGAGAGGAGATATGAAGAATGAGAAGATCGTAGAGAAAGCAAAGAGCTGGAAAAGGCAACTCGACTGGAACAAGTCCGGTCAGTAGAGGAGCAGGTGTAGGGGCAACGTCGGCAGTCTACGGCTGGAACTCAAGAGCGGTCTTTGATTTGAAGGGAGTGACTGAAGCACGCGATCGCTGCTACATTTACCAGGCCGGATGCCGATTTTACTCACACGACAGGTTAGCGAAACCAGACGGAATTGCAGCGACAAGTTCGTGTCGTTGATACGCTCTCCATGCACATCCCGTTCCGGAGATCACGAGATGAAATGCTGACGCAGAGGAGCTCGCCCACTCCCTAACAAGTTGCAGAAGCAGTGGAGGCACCGACCTCTTTCCACTGGTAGTACAGTACCAGTGGTACCGGCGCAATGCGATGCAAAGGCACCAGGCAGATCATGAGGAAAAGTGTATGGATCTGGCGGAGCGGATGCGGTGCTTCCCACTTGCCCGTAGGATAAGTTTAACTGATGTGCTCGAGCTGATCCCAACGTTTGTCGACTACTGACATCGAGATACCCCCTTCTCAGCAGGACCGTGGTGCCATTTGATCAAGGCAACACAGAGTTCTCTGGTGTCCGAAACATATCTACGACCGGAAATGCACGTATTAGTGCGTTAATTCCCCGGGCACGATGCCAGACACATCCGTCCTTGGTTAATCCAATACACTACTAGGAAAGCTTTTGACGCAAAATGGGACGTGATTTAATTCCGTTTCGCTCTAGGGGGATCTTCGGACTTACACATACACAACACTACTCACAAACTCCTGCAGACTAATACCTGTCAGCGATACATGGACAATAGCAGCACACTTAGTGACGACGGCGACGCACGGAGCACTTGTCGGTGACCGGAGCAGTCGTCGTGGCCGGGGCCTCAGTAGCATCAGCCTCACCGTCCGTGCTGGTCTCATCGCCCGTGGATGGCTCCTCCTCCTCCTCAGCGCTAGCCTCAGTCTGGGTAGCGCTAGTAGCAGTAGGGGTAGCCGTCGTGGCGGTAGGCGCCGTCGTCTTGGTAGACGTAGAAGACGTAGCGGTGGGCGTGACCGTCGTGGTGGCCGGGGCCGTCGTAGTCTCAGATGCGCCACTGGAGCTGCTCGTAGTGGTCGAGTTCGAAGTCGACGAGCCGCCAGACAGAGGAGCGCAGTTGGTGTACACCTGCCACGGGGTCGTGTGGAGAGCGATCCAGTAGGACGTCAGCACAGAAGAACCCGAGCATTTAGCCTTGTCGTACGGCAGGTTGGCGGGCGTCTCCGTGTACGTGACGGCGCAGTTCCAGTCCTCGAACACGAGCGTGTCGTCGCACCAAACCTCGCACGGGCCCTGGTGAGAAGCCGTGAAGAAATCCCATTGTACTTCGTCCGGCAGCTCGCGGGGCGTGCCGTCTACCACGGAGAAGCCGCACTCGTTCGTGGCGCTGCCCTCCAGCGTCTGGGCGTCCCACGCCAGCTCCTTGAGGGACGTGTACTTGCTCGAGTTGAACGCCGTCCAGTAGGCGTTCGTGTTGGACGCCGGGTCTGTGTTGTACGACATGCCAGTAGGGACGGGCAGCACGTCGGTGGGGTCGATGGTGCCGGACGGACTGTTCTGGTTGTAGAATCCGTCGGGCCAAGTCGGCAACGGCAGCGTCATCTTGTTGTGCGCCTCAGTGGTGGCACTTAGTGCGGCGATGGCCAATGCAGCGGCTTGGACGAACATGGCAACCATTGTGAAGAGCTTGAGAGCTTCTGGAGTTGGTGCTGATGCTACAAAGGCGGCGAATTCAAGAATGAACAAGACGACCGGGACGGTGCGTTTGTCCGGTCAAGTCAAAAGGCTGGCGAGACAAGTTCGCCGACCAGAGGAAGTCGGTGGCAGGACGTTAGCCGTGGGGAAAGGAGAGGACAGTCGAAGCTTCTTGATACTGTACCAACTGCAGTCCGTCATGCTGGGTATTCGATCAAACATCATGCAATCTAGAGGCCCCCGACTATCGATTAACCAGCTGGTACTGTAGAAAACGGCTGGTTGTCGCCTAGAGAAACTTGCAGAAAAGCGGATGCCACTGTCACGATCTCCCCCTTCTCTGTCGACGGACAGCAAGAGCTGCTTGATGCTGTGAATCTTGATTAGAAGAGTTTTGCCTGGAAGATGCAGGACGAGATCACGGATTCTGGGCGGTTCTTACATGCATGTGGCCGATCGGGTCGTCATAGTTGATGGATGTTCGCCCATGTCTGCAGCTGGTGTAGCTGAAGCAAGGGCTTCTGATCTACTTACAGACCAGTCCTGGTCACCAGGTTCAGTAGGCCCCAGTGACTCACTGGCAGTAAGAACGCAGTTGGCAGGTGTGCTAGCCAGCAGCTGGTACCGTTGACAGTTCGTCGTCAACGTGCGTGGTGCTTGTCGTCGTGAGAGGCTCACGACGACAACGGGTACGGGGGGAGGGGGGAACTCACGTTGAGCAGCATTGAATCAATGATTGAATGGCAAGACGGCAGATGGTCGCTTGCTGCGATAGCGTGACTGTAGTGTTGTTTTGGTCGCCTGGAAAATTTAGGCAAGCTACAGACATTGTCTAAAAACGCTTTTTCATTCTTAATTGGCACTACACTGCACAAAAAATGAGGTTTTCGACATGTAGCTACACGAAAACTGCAGAAGCTGCCTTCATGTTGCTTTAGAAAGTATTAAAGCTAAAGCTTTTCTGCGATTCAGCTCCGGTGTTCTGGTACGTGTTGTAGCCAGTGTTCTGTTGAGACCCAGTGTCAGTGTTAGTCCACTGGTTCGTTTTCCCGCCGGCGTTCGTCCACTGGTTGGTATTGCCACCATTGTTCGACCACTGATTAGTGCTTCCACCCGTGCTCGTTTGCGTCTCCGTGCCAGCGTTGCCACCCTCCTGGTAAGTGCCTCCACCAGTCGTTGGTGTACCAGTGTCTTGGTCCGTATAGGAGGCTGAAGGAGCAGAGGTCGTGGATGTGGTCGGTGGCGTATTTGACGATGGAGCGGTCGTAGTCGATGGAGACCCGCCCGAATCAGGAGCAGAGGTGACCTCGGGAGTATTCGCCGATGGTGAGTCCGAGGCCGAAGAGCCCCCTCCAGACGATGGAGTTTGAGCCGCCGGCGACGAAGCAGAGGACGAATCCGCCGTCTTTTCAGTGGAGGTGGTCGATTTGGACGTTGAGGAACCTCCACCGATAGGAGCACAGTTCGTGTAGACTTGCCACGGGGTCGAGTGCAGCGCGATCCAGTAGGATGTCAGCGTAGAAGCCCCCGAGCACTTGGACTTGTCGTAAGGTAGCTTTGCTGGGGTTTCGGGATAGTCCACTGCACAATTGTAGTTCTCAAAAACGAGAGTGTCGTCGCACCACACTTCACACGGACCCTGGTGGGACGCCGTGAAGAAGTCCCATTCCACCTGGGCAGGTAGAGCTTGTGCCTTGCCGTCTACGGTGGAGAATCCGCACTCATTCGAGGCCCCACTCGCAAGTTCCTGGGTATCCCAAGCCAATTCCTTCAGTGACTTGTACTTGCTGGCGTTGAATGCCATCCAGTACGCGTCCGTGTTGGAGCCTGGGTCTGTATTGTACGACTTGCCGCTTGGGGCGGGTAGCGCTTTGGAAGGGTCGATAGTGCCGGACGGACTGTTCTGGTTGTAAACACCTTCAGGCCACGTCGGCTGCGGCACAGTCATCTTGTTGTGGGCCTCAGAGGTGGTGATCACGGCAGCGATGACGATTGCCAACGTTTTAAGCAGGAAGGCGACCATGAGCCAAGAGGAATCGGTGGAGGAAGTTGGAGGCAAATTCAAAAATGACAAAATGAAAACATAGCACAAAGGGGAAGCTACAAGGCGACCAGTAAGTGCATTGATAACAGGGAAACAGGTTATTCGTCAAGGTCGTTCAGGGGAAAGGAGAGGTCTCGGTGCGAAGAAGCAGCAGCAAAGCTTTAGATCTCAACTTACGGACTCTTTGGAAGAGAACACGTAACCTTGATATGCCGATCTTTGCAGGAAGTCAGCCATCTGCTTTATGAGTGATATTCTTCACACAGTGTACACGGCACCGTACACTTGTGTATTAGTTTGTTGAATGAATAGAAGGTCATTGAAGATCAAGAGCATATTTAAGAAGGGTAGCTGGCAGACAGATCCTGTGAAATAGATCATCATACAGACATACCTCTACCATGCCGTTTTATTTCATGTGCGACTGTTCTTGGAGACTTAACGGTGAGCTCGCGGTTGTATTTCCTGACTTCACTCTACCCAACAATTCAGCAGTATGTACAGAGCCAACATGCCAAGCGATAGAGAATGATAGAACATTGCTTTTTGCTTGTGCATGTGACAGCCAATGTGGCGTCAAGTATGGTCATTGTGGACATTTTCTTCGGGTCAACTACCAATGGTGGGGAAGTCGTGTAGAATGTGTAACGGCGCGGATCCCGAGGCAACCGACGCTGGCAGCTGGAAGATCCAACGCACGACAGATACTGGACGGCACACAGTGGACGACGAGAACGAGACTGGACGGCTCACGGACGACGGTATCCTGACGAAGAGTGGCCTGACGACGAAGTCTTCGAAAGACTAGCGGCTGCTCTGGAGGATGCGCTGTGGAAGGAGACTCAGCGTAAGCCGAGGACGAAGATCGTAGCAGTACAGAATTTGCTTCGGAGGGAGCAAGCGACTTCGAGGATTGCCGAACAGAGCACAAGCGAGCTTCGACGGTACCGGCAACGAGCGACAAGTGGACGGAGAGTGGCGACAGACTCTCGGAAGGACTGGAACGGACGGACGGAGGAAGTGGACGAACGGAGGAACGGAACGGAATACTGGACGGACGGAAGAAGTGGACGAACGGAGGAACGGAACGGAATACTGGACGAACGGAAGCACGGAGACGCACGGTGTGGAGTCTTACGGACCAAGGTTACGAGTACCCGGCGGACGAGGCGGAACTCACCGGATCCGGTCAAGCGTACGTAGCACGGCACCAGAGGCGGTTTCAGGGTAGAGGCTGCGCGCTGTTGTCCCGAGTGCGGTGTGTTTGGTGCAGGAGGAGGTAGAGCTCTTCGGAGTGTACGGGCGAGGGTAGCTAGGCACGTAGGGTGAAGCAAGACGTGTGCAGGAGTGCATTGATATTGGACACGGTCAATAAATAGGATCGGACACAGTCAGTGAACGATCCGGCGCAGGAGCTAGGTGGCGACTGTCGGCCAGACGGAGTTAACGACCAACGGAACGAGAGTGAACCCGGACGATACGCAGAAGCTATACAACCTACCCAACGGATCGGGTAAGACAAGAGATTCGCTACATTATTGTGTAAATTGAGTTGATACCAGTAGAACTTTCAACTCCCGGTATCCAGAGCTTCCCGGGCAACGCACGGCATTAGTAGAGGTAGTCAAGTTTCATGTTCGAGGCCAATTTATCGTTTTAAATAAATATTATCGTTTTAAAAATTTTCATGGTGCGGCAGACAATGAATCGCGCTTCCTGTAGTCTCTTTCCTGAACAATATCTACCTCTTTTGCCTCTGCGCAAGAGCTAGGAGTCCCAGCTCCAGCCTGGAAGGAGGAATCACTACTTTGATCGAGCGAATGACCCAACATACGCAGAATGCATGGAAAAAGCGTTCACAAAGTAAAACTACTGTAGCGTGAAAATCCAATTATTTTTCTTTATCCAGTATGCTTACTTTATCCAGTACTCTTATACTTAATTTATTAAGTAGCTTAAAATACAGGATAAAGTAAAAAAATCCAAGTCGACTGGATTGTCGTAATCGAGCCACTGACCTGATTACAGCAGCCCCTCTCACTATAAGGCTGAAAGTCTAACTATGCAAGCACATGTACATGTATTACTGTAGCTGTCTTCGCTCCATTCACTTTGGCTTTTGCCTTCCACCCCTCGATCCTCCAAATCCGTCCGATCTCCTCACTTCTTCATCATTCATGGGCGTCCTCCTACTCCTCGGCTTGTTGCGGCGTCTGCGCAACAACAACAACGGGGACTGCCAGCAGGACTACGAGCGAGAGGTGCGCCGCGAGTACCGTCGCCAGTGCAAGCGTCAGCGCCGCTGGAATCGCCGCCACCCGCAGTGTCCAGGTCCGGTCCCCGCTCCGCCAGTTTCTGTAGTGCCGATTGGCGTGCAACCAGTGATGCAGCACTCCCCCACCACTCACGGTGCACCGACGACCACGAAGGACATTTCGGTTTAAGTCGATGAAGGACAGCGGTAACGAGCCAACTGCGCTGTGCAATAATACAATATATTTGCTCCCACCAATTCATTTTTTAGCCAGTGCGTCCATGGTGCATTTTGTCAGATGTTCCACCTCCTCAAGGGTTAATCTCCTCGACGCGTTGTCCACGCCAGCAATCTTCCAGCATCAAAGGCATGTGCAACCGTACAGTGTCTCGGTTAATTCGCGTTGAAGAGCACTGCAGACAAGGGACTCCCTTAGGGAGATCAAACCGTTGGTCCGCAGCGCTCCGTTGCCAAGACAGACAGGTCAGCGCGATGCTGATGCCGGTCTGATTCTGCATTGATGAAGCCAAGTTCAGCCGAGAGCAACGCTCAGATGGCGGTCAACGATTTGTCTGATTTGGTTTCGCTAATAGCGCGGCACTTCCAGGCAGCCTAGACTCTGAGTTACTGTACACGTACAGTGTACAGCGTTTCTGCTTGGTGATGGAGTTATCCGGAGCGATGCATGAGTCTCTGTATCCGCGGGTCTGTCTGCAGCTGCAGCAGCGCTGTTCGAGTCGAACGTGGCGCCTGGCGTGGCGTGCGCGGTCACTCTGTCGTCACCATAACCAGCTGATGACCATGAAGTTCATCATAGTGACCGTCCGTACATGTAACTTAGCGATCTTTTGCCGCGGTGGGAACGCGGTTGAAGTGAGCCAAAAGCTCTTGCAAGTTGTACGGGCTCACCAGCTTCGAAAGCGGTGAGGTGAGCGCCGCAACGATCCTCGCGGCGTTTCTCCCCTTGCCCGGGGCGTGGCGTGCGTGGCGCCGGCTGCATGCCAGTGGCGCCACCTTGGCTGTCCCTCCAGTCAGCGCTAGAGACGGGTGGAAAGCCCCGACGTGATCGCACTGGACGGCGCAGGAAGGGATCAACCGGCTGCCTCCAATGGAGACCCTACCTGGCCCGGCGCTCGCCGGCCGCGGGCTGGTCTCTGCCGGCCAGCAGCTCAGGTCGACAGCATCCGCCGCTGCTTGCCGTACAGTACTGTACGCATTTCTCTTCTTGCCGTCGACTGCGCGCGTAGCCATCCGTGATGGAGAGCACTGCCAACACGTCCACATTCGTTTCCGAGCCCATCGACGCACGCCAACTGCCTTCTTCTCCTGCTCCCGCGACGATGCAGAACGAGGACTTCGCCCAGTTCACGAGCTTCATGGACGCGTGTCTGCGAGCGATCGAAGACCGTCGCGAAGACCGTTTGATCCACGATCAGTTCGCCGAGTCTTTGACACGCCAGATCATGCCGCAATTGGCGCCGCGCCTCAAAAAGTGGGAGGAGCAGCAGCCCCACCCGGAAGACTACGTCGCGCTACGTGGCCGATACCTTGACGAAGCCCTTGCACAACGGAACTCCGGTATCCGTCAGGTTGTGCTGCTTGGTGCCGGGCTCGACACCCGCGTATTCCGCCTACAATCCCTGACCGGATGCCACGTGTTGGAAATCGACCAGAGTGCCGTGCTTTTTGAGCACAAACGCGCTGTACTGAAGGAACTCAAGCCCAAGCTCCTTGCGGATCGTCATGACTACGTTGTGGCGGACCTCAACGCCTTCAACTGGGAGGAAGGGTTGCTGTCGAGCGGGTTCGACCCGGACATCCCGACGTTCTGGGCGTTGGAAGGCATCATGATGTACTTGACGCGAGCGAGCAACCTCGCTCTACTGAAGACGATCGATGTTCTGTCCGCTCCGGGTAGTGAGATCTGGGGAGATATGATCAGTCGCGTACTGGAGAAGGGTGACGTGTTGCCTTTGTTTCGAGACGTGAACGAGCTCTACAAGAAGGAATTGGGCGAAGAGCTCTTCAAGCACGGCGAGGAAGACATTTCCGAGGGTGTTTTTAGTGAATTACCCTGGGAAGTGGAGGTGCAGGCTGCTCTGGTGGAGAAGGGAACCCACTTTAACCGCGAGTGGACCCCTACGCTTACTAGGAGTGACAAGCGCCCTGTGACGTACAACTTCGTGTTAGCCAAGAAGCCCCTCGCCGGCCTGCCGTAGCCCTACCAACTTATCTAAATGCGAAGAAAGCATATTAATGTATTACTAAATGAGCCGTTACGCCCCGGTCGCGACCCTCTCATGCCAGCCTTGCACTCAAATGACGCGGTGGAATGGCCAAAATGCCGTGGTTCATCCTAGTTGGACTTGTGGTCTTGCTACAGCTCCAACCACAGACCAGAGCGCAAACCACAGACTCGTTAGGGTATCCAGACCCGCGCTACTCGACGACCCAGAGCTTGACGGCGTTTTCGTGCACTGGCGGCGCGCGCAACTGCCCCGACGGCGGCCAATATGCGTCGGCTGGAGGCAACCTCACGCTCACGATCGTGGAAATGCGCAACCTGCCCGATCTCGACAGCTTTGGGCTGGCTGGCCTCGAGACCGACGCCTTTATCGAGGCTTTGATCGGTGACAACGTACGCACGTCGGGCGTCGTGTGGAACTCCCTCACCCCCAAGTGGCCGCCCTGTAGCGAACCGGGATGTACCGGGGAGAACGACGTCGCGCGTGACTTGAATTTCGGCTTCCGGCCGGCCGGCACGGAGATCATCGTCCGCGTCTGGGACAAGGACAGCGGCTTCGAGTTCGGCGACGACCTCGTGGCTCAAGTGACGCTCAACGCCATCTACTGCTCGGCCTTCTCCGCCGTAAAGCACAAGATGCAGACGAACGATTCGTCGACGTGGGCGATTCCAGAGCAGCCCATGTGCGTGGAAGAGCTCTGGGTGCCTCTGAGTGAAAACGGCGACTGCACGGACGCAGCGTCTTCCACGCCGTGCATGCGCGTGCGTATGACGGCCGTCCCGTTCCAGATGCGAACAGAGGAAGTGTTCGTTTCCGACGCGTTGGTAAACGGAGGAATGGGCGGCTATTTCCCAAACGAATTGTCGTGGCTCTACGGTCGAGTGTATTCGAGTTCCGACACGCGTTTGCTGAGCTACTATCGGATGTCCGATTCCCAGGGCGGACTACTGATCCGTTCGCCAAGTACATCCAACAACCACAAAGGTAACACGTCGATTGCCGATACTTACGGCTACGCGCCGTACGCGCGCGTGACGTTAAACTTCGCTGCTCAACTGTTTGTATTCCGCCGCGTGGATGACGAAGCTTCGTCGCCGGAATGGCTCAACACGACGTTCGGGTGGGTCGACACACGTGAATACGCCCAGTTAATGGACGTCGCGGGGGATTTCAAGGCCGTCGCGCAGAACTTCAGTGCACACGCGATTAACAAGTACGGAGACGCTGAAGGACGGGGGGTTATCACTGGAGCCAACGTGGCTTCGAACTACACAGACTCCACGCTCAGTATGTACTTTATTGTTGCCGTCCCGCACGAAACCTTGGACGTCGTCCCCGCTGTCTACTCGAAGGAATTCTCTCGAGCGATTTTCCTCGAAGTTACACTGCAGTACGTGACCACCTTCGTGTTCCTCGTGGTCCTGGTAGTGCGATACCTGCAGCGTATGCACTGGCGAATCGAGAGAGTACCGTCGTTCCTGGCTGAGAAAGTAGCCAACCCCAATGGACAGCTCTCAGCAGCAGGACCGCAGCCTCGTGGAGCGAATTTAAAGGATAATCCCACTGCGAAAGGGAAAGAATTGAAGAAAACCAAGGTGAAGAAGCCCGACATTGTAGCTCAGCTCTTCTTCTGCTATGGAGACGGAGAGAACAACGCCCAATTCCGACGGAATCTCTTCTACGCTACGTGGGCACTAAATATCGTGATCATTTCGCCTGTATTAATGCTGATGTCGTGGGGAGTGACGTCTATTATCCTCGTGACGCCCCCAGCTTTCGGCTTTGGGATTATTTTCCTAGGCGTTGGAGCATTAGGAGGCGTCTACGCTGCTGCCGTGTGGGTTCGTACGGGTTGGCGCATGACGAAGCGGACGCTGTATCTCTTCGCGATCGCCTTCTTCGGCGCTTTTGTGTTCCTTTTCTCGGCTACATTCGCAGATCCAAAGGTTTACATCGGCGGTGACGACTTGGACTTCTTCTCCATCTCGTCCGTTTTCCTTACGCTCAATATGATGCCCATCATTTGGCTCGCGTTCACCAACGACTCGAAGCTTTCCAAGTCTCTCAAGCAGGTCATTGCTGTTGTTGGAGCTTCCAAGAAGGTCACAACTCTGAAAAGCAAGTTCAAAAACCTCGGTACACTGGGACTCAAGCTTGCCAGTGCAAAAGGAGGCCACGAACCCGAAGAACAAGAGCCATCAGGAGCGAAAACTAAGCGGAAGCGAAAGGAATCAGCTTTCGCTGCGATTTTAGGCGAGCACTACACAGTGGAGCAGTCATTACCAGGCTTGGAGTACGCTGATATCCTCAAAAGCGCCTTCGTGACGTCCCCGGCCACTCGAAGCCGCACGAATCGGAGATGCTACTGGGCTGCACTAGCCACGCTCGTTTGTTACTGCGTCGTAGCGGGTGTGTGGACTGAGTACGGAGCGCAGGCACTGGGGATCTCGATTACTCTCGTTTTAGTGGATTTGTGCGTCTATATGCTGCATCGAGGCAAGAGCGCGCACAACTGGTCTGCTGGCTACGTGGTGTTTCTGCTGAGCTCCGTACGGGTGTGTCTGGCCGCCACATGTGGCCAATACTGGATTCTAGGCCACGCCTTCCTCTATATGGTCTTCGGGACGGCGCTATGTCGTGAAATCATCGGTCGGAACTTGCCTCGAATGAACAAACAGGAGGCTGGAGGCGTCACGTTCTTCGGCCACGATCCACACAAGGAACGTCAGCAGCAACTGGATGTAGGCACAACGCCCGAATTCGTGCTGGGTTTTCTCTCCTTCTTCTATCTCTTCTTACTGCTGGGCGTTGCTTTCGGCTCGGACGCGAACCAGACCGTCCGCGTGCCTGTCTTGGGTCAGGAGTGGCCGCTGTGGATCTTTGGCGTCTTGGCCTTCATTGTTGTTCTGTTTGTGGGGCTTTCGCTGGCCACTTCGAGAGCGTTTTTCCTTCAAAAGGAGCAACTTCTGTCCGACTACGCCATGCACGTGTACTTGTTCATACGGCCATTGCGACTGCCTTTCATGTTGGCTGCTGCTTCGGAAGTGCTTGTGATCTGCTCGGGTTTGTTCGTGTACGCGTCGACCCAGTCCACGTTCATCCTGGTGTCTTCGTTCTTCGCCCCACTCATCCTGATGCTGTCATTAGCGGTGCATGTACAGTGGACGAAGAACGACTATCGACTCGTAGTGTGGCCACCTGAAGACGACGAGGAGGACGTGCTAGAAGACGACGATGACGGAGGATTCCTTGATGCAGAAGCAGCACTAGAGAAGGAAGCAGAGCTCATGCGGGAGAACTTTGTACTTCCTCCTCTTAAAGGTAAAGGCAGCAACCACGTATTCGACAGCGCCGACGAGACGTTTAAGATGCCCAATCTCCCGTCCAAGAGTTTACTGGGGCTTGTAGGAGGAAAAGCTGCTGGGGTTATGAGTCCAACGAAGAAACTAGGACTGGCACTACCGGGGAGAAACAAAGACAGCAAGGCGCCAGCTAAGACACCGGAACTACCTGCCATCACTGAGAGCGGACCAACGACAGCACTCGCAATAAAGCCAAAGCCCATACGCTTCGCCTGGTTAAGAGATCTCCTGGGGTTGCGCACCTTGCTCGCACGTAAATCGTGGCTGAAGAAGTATAAAGAGGAGGAAAATCTCTCGCCGACAGCTAAACCGCTTTTAAACCGCAACGGTGTGGCTAATACTGCCCTGGACGATGAGGATGAGGATGTAGCCCGTCCGCTAATTGATGATAATGCCGCTAACAACGCTGTGTTAGCTCGTCGGAAGACGATGGCTCTGGGAGGTGAAGGAGATATCGACTTTACGAAAATGACCCTGTACCAAGCTTACAAGCAAGGATTTCTACTACCGCAGGATCATATCACCCTCGGCTGCTTCTTCGCGCTGCTGTTTCTCATCATGCTGTACGGGATGATCCTCACCGCCACAGAGAACCCTTCGTGGCTAGGACAGCTCATCTGGACTGGAGCTTATGTCCTAATCTTCACGCTTTTCCCTACGATCAAATTCTTCAAGACTGCGACGTATACTCCAGATATGAAGTTTTGCTTCGGAGGCAGCGCTGTACTCGCCTGGACCACTGGCTTTGTGCTGTTTTTCGCCGTTTTGAAGGCAAATGTAAACGTTGTGGAGTCTCTCGCAATCCTCTCGATTCTGGTCTTCTACCCGGTCTTCTTGCTGTTTGCAGTCACGCTGTGTCGATGGCAGGACGAGAACTGGGTCATCACTCGTCCGATAAGACGTATCGGAAGTGCCTGTATGGTTGCTATTGTATTGTGGATCTTCGAGATGTACGTGTTCGTGAGTGTGGCGTTCGGAGGGGTCCTGACTTTTCTACTGGCATTGTTCATCTTCATCACGTACTACGTCGTCAAGTGGGTCGAGAACGACCGGTACCTCGCCCCAGTCTACCAACGGCAGGCCAGTCTGATTGTTTTAGCTGCCACTGTGGCTGCAATCATTGGAGCTCTCGCTACTGGAATGAGCTTCTTCTCGTGCCTTTCGATCGTCTTCATGGTGCTTCTACTCAAATATTCCTTACAGTTTGTTGCTGGCTGGATCGTGGCGAAAAGCTCTGCTGATGAGTCGGTCTTCTACTCGCCATACCTCTTCCCGGTCTTCTCCTACAACGCCTTCACGAACAACGTTGTGGACGAAACACACAATGTTCTCCCGCTCTACATGGTGTTCCTACTATCCTTTCTGTGGGGTGTAGCAGGCGTCATGTTCTTCGATCCGCTAGATTTCGGCGTCGGACTGTGTAGTATCGTACTACTTGCTTTTGCAGGAGTCACGGCCCACCTGTGCGCTGTCACTCCAGTTCAAATGGGAATTGCGGCCAAATATGTGAACGAAATGATCCTGAAAGACGCCAGTGAAGCTGCTCAAGCTGTATCGAACCGTCGACGCCAGCCTTTCACCCTCGAATCTCCCGAATTTATTGAGCAAGAACGGCGAGAGAAGAAGGCGGAGCTGGAGTTCCAAGCCATTGCTTACGGTGGAGGAGCTGCCTCTGCATTTGCGAGTCGGAAGAAAGGAACGAAAGTAGCGGACGTTAAAACCGAGGAAGAATCAGTGAAGGTGGAGCGACGTACCAGTGGAGACATTGCGCTGGATCTCGAAGACGTAGATCGTCAATGCCGATACATTACTACGATTCACGGTCTGGAAGTGGCTCGACCGGATGGGCTTCTGTCGTGGAAAGAGGTGAAAGAGGACATCTTCAAGCACGGAGTGGGGCCCTTTGGCTTCTTGTACGCAGTCACAGTTCCTCCTCGGATATTGAGGTTCTTACGGTGGAAATACCTACCATCGACGCTCAAGTGGAAGAGGAAAAGCAAAGGTGACGCCCAAGCTGCTACATTGGCAGACTCCCTTGAACGAGGGGATAGCGCACTCAGAATTGACACCACGCCAGCGACTCCATCACGAGAACTGGTGGAGCTCCTACTGCAATTACCTGAGCTTGATGCTGCGTTGGACCGTGAGTTCTATGAAGAAACGAGGTGTGTGATCCACCTGCAGCTTCTGATGCTAACAGCTTCAGATGCCCGCTTGAGTCGAGAGAAGATCCTGTTCCAGAAGTTTTTACGGGAGAACCGCTTTAAACTCATGTCCAACGGTATCAGTCCGCCCGCGAATGTCTTCCGAACGAGTTCCTTCGCATCCATCGACATTCCGTTAGTTGCTGTATGGTTACTGTCTCTCACTCCAGAGGCTCGGACGAGGTTCCACGCGCTGAAAGCTGCTTTTAACGAAGAAATGGACCGTACAGATGCCATTGTTGATGCTGAAGACCGGGCTGCCCTCGTCGCTCAGAAGGAGTTACAAGCGTACTGGGCACCACGTGAAGCCGAGCAGTGTCGCCAACGCATGCAGGAATTCTTGGCCCGTCGTTTACGGCGTGAAAGCGAAGGGATTCTAACCGAGGAGGAAGAAAGCAAACCTGGCTATGACGAAGCACTCGTGAATGCCCGGGAGGCTTTACTTGAGATCGAGTCGGGCTATTCGTGCGTTCCGGGCGAGTATGGGCGATCTCTACAATTCGTAGACCGGGAATTCCCTCCCGACGCAATGTCGCTCACTGGTTGTACGCACGAATCGGTGATCGCCCCACAGTGGAAAGTATCCTCGGCTATCAACATTGCGTCCGGGCTTTTCGATGGTGGCACAGATCCAGATGACGTTCGTGTTGGCCGACTGGACGATGCCTGGTTACTCAGTGCTTTGAGTATTATGGCAGCTTCGGGTGGTGTGGACGATGGCAAGGTGGACTTCCTTATCGATCGGTTGTTCGTGACCAAGCAGACATCTCTCACTGGTGCCTACGCTCTGCGGTTGTACCAGAATTGTCAATGGGAGACTGTCATTGTCGACGACCATTTCCCAGTGCTGTACGACTCGGCGGAGCGCTTGCAAGACGAAGATCCAGAGCTTTCGGTTAGTGCTGGAGCTGCTTTCGCACACAGTCGCGACTTTGAAGAGCTTTGGGTGCCGTTAGTTGAGAAAGCGTTCGCCAAATACTATGGTGGATACGCAGCGCTGGAAAAAGGATACGTGCATCACGCCCTTCGCGCTCTCTCCGGTTGTGAGTGCGAAGAGGTTTTCCTGGCGCCTGCAGCTCGAGGAGCGTTGAAGAAAACTCTGTGGCAGCAGTTGATGCTCTTCCGCAAGAACCGGTTCCTGCTTGGCGCTGCGTCGCTGCCCAGCGAACACGCGGATCCAGCACTGCGCGCGTCTGGCTTGGTGTTCGATGCCTGCTACGTGGTCTACGACGTGCGGGATGTGGACGGCGCGCAGCTCTTGCAACTGCGAAATCCGCCAGGCGATCACCAGGAATGGAAAGGCGACTGGAGCGATAGTTCGCGGCTTTGGACGCGGCGTCTGCGCAAGCGTCTTGGTGTTCGCAAAGGCAACGATACCGAAGACGATAACACGTTCTGGATGAGTTTCGACGACTTCTGCCACGCCTTCCGAGCGCTGTACGTGTGTCGCTACTACGATCCTGACAAGTGGACAGTAAAAACGTTAGATGGACGCTTCTCGCGCGAAGAAACCACGTCTAGTGGGCTCCCGACAAGGCACAACCCCGGATGCACGGGTCTGGACAATAACCCGCACTTTTCACTGCGCATCTCACGTCCAACTGAGGTCATTGTGACGGTCACGCAGGTGGACGCTCGCGGCATGGCTCCAGTGACCGTGTTACCAATTGCTGTGTACATCGTGGCTCATCAGGACCAGAAAGACCGGGCACGACGTGTTACAGCACTTGACCAGGACAATGTAGCAGCACACAGCGGCGTACCAGCCCGTAAACGTGAAGTCCGTATCCAATGCGAGCTAGGAGCACGCACGTACACTCTGTTGGTGGCTGCGTATGTGAGCGGCATGGAGGGGCCGTTCCGCGTGCAAGTGCAGAGCAATTACCCCGTCGAGCTGCAGCAGATCTGGCCGGCTGCCTGGAAGACTGGCAACGGTACAATGGTCGCTGTGCCGCACGGGACGCTGGTGGAACGGATGGCCGGGAAGATGAAGCAAACGGTGACCGAGTCGGCTGCAGGGGCTAAAATCAGGGCCAAGACACACGAACTAGCAGACAAAATTGCGGCTGGTGCAGCTATTGTGGACAACGCTATGAGAGACGAAGAGAGCATTCTGGGGGAGCAGCTCGCCAAGCAGCAACAGGAAGAAGCAGAGGAGGCCGAGCGACAGGAGACCCGGTTGACCGGAAAGAAGAAAAAGAAGCAGCAAACGGACACCGACGCGCCGCAAACAAGTCCATGGATCGAGCAATGGGACGAAAGCGCCGGCAAGCCCTTTTACTTCAACAAGCAGACCGGCATGTCGTCCTGGGAGAAACCTGTAGACTTTTAGGTATTTAGGATAAACATTTATATGTCACTAATCTGGGGTTGAATGGCATTCTTTTTAGCATTCCGCATTCGTAGCAGCATGGACGCCCAGCGCGCGCTGCTCGACAGCCTCATGGGCCTGAACCGCGACGGCGACCGGCCTGATGAGGCCACGATGGACTTCCGCCATCCTAGAGTGTGCAAACCTTACTTGTGTGGCTTGTGTCCGCATGATTTGTTCCAGAATACGCGACAGGACACTGGAGCCTGCAAGTTGTTGCACCTACCATCACTCCGCTCGGCGTATGAAGAACAGACGCCTAAACGGGACTTTGGCTACGAACGCGCGCTGGCTAGTGAGCTATCGAAGCTGCTCACTGACGTTGAGAAGAAGATTGCGCGCGCCCAGCGGCGATTGGTGGAGGATGGAGAAGATCTTCAGGACAGGACGCAGATCCTTCAATTTACACAGGACATGCAGGACGCTGCACTGCAGGCCGAAAGGGCAGCCAAGGACGGAGATGCTGACAAGTCTTTGAAGATGATGGAGAAAGTGGAGCTGCTCAAGCGCAAGCGGCGTGAACTGCTTCGACAGAGCAACACAGGAGCCAATGGGGCGGATGTTAACCAGAAACTGCGAGTCTGCGACGTCTGTGGAGCCTTCCTGAGCATTTTTGACAGTGAACAGAGACTGGCAGATCACTTTGGAGGCAAAGTGCATGTGGGGTACGTGAAGATCCGCGGGAAGCTCAAGCAGCTGATGGAGAAGACAAAGGAGAAGCAAGTGGAGAGACGGAGGTCGGTGCCAAGATCCAGGAAACGACAGGACCGACCTCGAGGAGAGGAGGGTAGAGAGAACAGAAGACGCCGATCCAGGAGCGGGGAACGCCGTCGTAGTCGAGAACGAAGCAGCCGCAGACATCACAGGCGGTCGATAAGCTCTAGCCGGAGTCGAAGCCGGAGCCACGAGCATAAACGACGACGGAGTCATAGACACCGACACTAAAGTTAACGTCCAGCGTCTCAAGGTATGGCGTCTGCAAGCAGTGCAGACTTATAAATCACTCATTAACCTTACTTTGTTTTTCTCTGTGCTGTACGAGCTACGGATGGTGAGCAGAGTGGCTCGTAACTAGTTTGCCTCATGTCTCGGTGCCTTGGCTTGGCGTGCTACTATCCGTGTTGGAGCTGTCTCCAGGACTGCTCCCCGAACTGCTACTGCCGGTACTTCCGTCGCTATTGCAGCTTCTCGCACTTCGCGCTACCTCCTTGCGTAGCTTAATCTCCAGGATACCCTCCATCACCTTTAGGTGCTTCTCTTGCAGCTTGATCATACGTTCGAAGGCGCTGCCCTGCTGAACCCGCAAGTCCGTCATCACCGACGTGAGCTTCGTAAGCGCCTCCTTCGTATCTGATGCTTCCCTTTGGTACAAACTCGCAACTTGCTTTGGTGTAGCATCCGTTAATCTCTCGATTGCGCTGATGAGCGACGCGTCATGGACGACAACGGCTGGCTTAGGCAAGGCTTCCTCGCTGGATCCCGAGTCGTCTGGGGTCGTGGAATCGGCCTCGGCCTCCTTTCTTTCCTGTTGAATTGCTCGACTTAAAGGGTTGCTGCGGTGGTGCGTCTTGCGGTACGGAACCGCATTGACAGACCCTCCACTGGTTCCCGACGAAGTGTACACATCACGCAGAGTACCCCAGTACTCTTTGTAGCCGGCGCTGTGGCGATCGAAGACGTCGGCGTGGCGTACGTTGTAGCCATCTGCGTGGCGCATGTTGCTGGCATGAAACTCAGCATTGAGCGATCGAAGCTTCTTGGCTACCCTTTCGCTGTTGTTGCTGCCAAGATCACCCGTTTCCGTTTGTACCAGCGTTTTAGCTGCGCGTAGTTCCCCGCTTGTATACGAAGCTGGGCTCGGCTGCCGTCGTCGAAGTGGAACATTCAGTGCACGGCTCACGTCGTTGTGCATATGGCGCCAGCGCGCGGAGCTGTCGGCTTGCTGCTCCGTTTCCATGGATTGATCGTTCATTTCCGTCCTCCTGGCGTAATTCCCACCACTCGCCATCAACATCGAATGCCGCTCGTATGCGTGAGCGTTCGGGCGGCGTGCAGCCTCTGATTCAGCAAGCAATTGCATTGAAGATCCAGGCGACCCTGCATGGAACACGCGGCGTCTCTGCGTGGGCGTACCGGTGAGCATTGCATGAGCAGGACGTTTGCCCATAGCGTTTACCGATTCACCACTCTGCAAGCTGTTGGGTCTGGATATGGCCATTGTCGTTACCGTCTCCGGATTGGCGGTTGTTGTTGTTGTTGTTTCAACAGCACTATTCCGGGCCTGTACTTGACCTCCTGCAGGATCCTTTGTCTCTTCCAGGTCGAGTTGCTGTTGTTGTTGAAGCTGCGTATCTTGCTGCGACCTATCGTGTTGCGGCCACCTCTGCTGCAGGGCCTGCGACGGGACTTGTTGTGTGACAGAAGCCGGAGTCTGGTCCTGCCCTTGCACTTGGTGAGGCGGTGTTTGTGGCAGGACTTGGGACTGGTTGGCAAGTGCTGACATTGGTCTGCTCGTGTGTGTCTGTGTCTGGGTTGGCCCTTGTAAGGGCAGCGTCTGCTGTCCCTGTGGCTGCTGTTGTTTTGTTTCCGCGGAGTCTGCTGGTTGTTGCTGCCTTTGCTGCTGTTGTTCCGTCTTTGCCTGCTGTAGTCGCTCCTGTTTCTTCTGCATACGATGCGAATTAGTGCGCTCCTTGTGCACGTCCCAGGCACGAGTGCGGAAGTTGGAGTTCATAATGACAGGTTTGGGCTTCTTGCCGCCGTGCACGGCGTAGTGCACGTGGCAAATCTTGCATAGCACAAAGCGCCCCTCGTCGTCCACGCTCAGCACGTCCGGGTCAGACAAAATGCTGGGTGGCCACCAATTGGCCTTGCGCTTGGGCATAGCTGCCGCAGCAGTGCTGCTCTGTGTTAGATCGCTTCAATCTGCAGTCAAGCTCGTTCCGTCTCGAGCTTGAAGCTTTCTTCGTCGTTGTGGCTAAAGGCCTTCTGTGCGCTTCGCTCGTGTTCGTCTGTGCTGTCTCCTAGAGGCTTCACACAACACCACAAGGGGACTGTACTAAGCGTTCCGTTGTGTTCACAATAGGAGCGATGCAGCGCCTTGAGTAACTAACCCCTGTGCCTATGCGAATAGGACGGGGGAGAAGCAACGGCAGGTCGAAGAACGTGGCGCTCACTTAGGTGCGGCGTTCGTCAAAGGCTTTTAGCTTGGGCTTGGGTGTGAGGCGTTCGTGTCGAAAGCTTAGCTTGAGCTCTTCTCGGTGGATGCGACTGTGAGGACAAGATAAATCCATTGACTTGGTTTTTGTATTGTTGCTGCGACCGCCTTGTTCGTTCTCTGTTCCGTTGTGTGTGTCTTTCGTTGCGTAAAGGGCGCCACATCTTTGTCCACCATTATTGAAAAAGAAAGAATCTATAAACAGCGTTTGTATGTAGATATGATTTTACTTTTGTGCCGACATAACAATAATACACAGGTATGACAAGTGAAACTCCCCAGTGCCAGCTGGCTCCAAGATAGATAATAGAACGTTGGTCGGTCGTCGTGGTCGGTCGGAAAACATATAGCAGGTTGTATACTTGAGTTTTGCCTGATTCAGCGAGTCAAAAATCTGTTTTGCAATGGCAAGATAACGTTAACGTCACGCAGGCAACCTGATGTGCATGAATTTGCGTACATGTAGTCGGGTCTGTCATTAGTACTGTAGTATGTTCGCCATAGCTCGAAGCTGCACGAGGAGAGAGACGTTCGACGGCGAGAAAGAAAGACGAAAGTTCGGCAAAGGCTGGTTGCGTGACCTTTCAAGCCAAGGATTCCGATGCATCAATGGACGCTGCTCCAGGTGGCAATCGCCGCGTGGCTCGCTACATGCAGCATTGCGATCCGCATCCCGCTATCACGTGGTCGGTGGGGCTCCTTGTTCAAGACCCCAGCGACTGCGGTGCAGGGACTTACGGGCTCAAAGATATCGCATGTACCGTTGCGTGAGTCCAAGAACAACCAGTACACCGGCTTTATCTCTGTCGGGACCCCACCGCAGTTCTTTCATGTGCTTTTCGACACTGGTAATGATCGTTCTTTCTGGATTAACCCGTGCTGTTCTTGACTGGGTTTGCATCGCTGTGCCCAACAGGATCAAGTGATGCTTGGCTGCCCGATGAGTCCTGCTTGACGTGCGGAGATCACGCTCGCTTTACCCGACAGCTTTCGAGCTCATTTCGAGTTACAGCGGAGACGTTTGAAGGCATTTACGGCAGTGGGAACTCGTACGGAATTGTTGGCATGGACGTCTTTGCCATCGGGAACTACACGATCCCAGACCTTGCCTTCGCTGTGCTAACTGAGGAGACGGGCGCCATTTCAGTAGGCTTGTGTGTGCCGATGCCTATGCCGAATATTGACAGAGTTGGTTTGTAGGCGCTTGCAAGCGATGGAGTCATTGGCCTCGCGTTCGTGGGAGTGAGCAAAATCGCCCATCCGACCGTACTGAGCGTCATGTCGAGCTCTAATCCCGGGCTGAGGCAAGTGTTCGCCTTCTACTTAGCCCACGACCTTGAGGAAACGACCTCTGAATTTCACTTGGGAAGGTATGATCTCTCTGTTGTTGGGGAAGGGGCTGCGCTTGCGAGGTTTCCCGTGTTGACCCTGCCAAGTAAGTTAAAAATTGCCGGTTATGATGCCTTTCGTGCGATAATTTTGCCGCGTTTGCTTCGCTGTATGTAACACATGTAGATGAAACGCAGCTAACTTACTGGACACTCGCAGTGAAAGACTTTCACTTTGTTCACAGCTCGACTGTTGATAGAAACTTGAATCTGTGCGACTCAGTTTGCTACGCTATCATCGATACAGGAACTTCGTTCACGTATGTACCGCCACAGCTCTACAAGTCCGTCATCAGCGAAGTGGTTGCTGGCAAGGCCTGCGACCTGGAGCAATTAACGTGCGAGGATGTGGGGTTCGAATCGTTCCCGACTCTCTCCTTCTCGTTTGGGCTACAAGATGACAGCAACTTCTTCCACTTGAAACCGCAAAGCTACATTGACTGTAATCGAGGCATTTGCACTATTGAGCTTCTCAATCACGCGTGAGTAAAATTTATCTCAGTCGTTGACATCTATCTGACTGACGCCCAGATTGACGTGGCAGAACTCTAGGTGACGGCTTGTACTGGTGGGTGTTGGGGAACAGCTTTATCCGCGAGTACTATACAGTTTTTGACTTCGACAAACTAGAAGTTGGCATTGCTTGCGGTGGATCGTCGCCAGCATGCTCAATCGGCCAGCACGACGAGTAAATTGCAACGTTGAGGAACCTAAACAATGATATCAAGCAGTCTTGCAACTGCTTCCTCGTAGGAAAAAAAAAAACAATTTCTGTTTTTCTCTAAAATTACAGTAAAATTGTTTCTTCGGCCAAAGTCAAATATCACATTCTGATTATCTCGAAGCGATGGAGAAAACGGAGTGCGCATTGTGCCATCGGCGGCGCGACGTCTTCTTCTGCGAGAGCTGCACGTCCGCCATGCTGCAGCAGCGTCGCACCATGCTCGCCGCCCTCCAAGCGGATGTTGCTGTGCTGCGCAAGAAGACCGAGTTCGCACTCAGTGTGGGGTTGCTGGCTAATAAAGTAAATGAGTCCGTTCTCCATGCTAATGCGCCACTTTCTGTTGTATATTGCTGCAGACAAAGAGCGCGCTGGTGGATGCTGAGTTACGTCTGGACAAACGCATGAAGCAGGTAGAACAACTGGCCGAGAGAGTTATGAAGACGCGCGAACAGCTCTGCTCAGACCGGATTGCGGTAGTGGAGCGCGCGTCCAAGCTGGACGAACGCACACTGCAGATGGAACAAGCTCATCTCAAGATGCAGCATGGGAGTCAGCGGGCCGAGAGCCTCCATACCCCAGTGCTAGAGTGTCTGGACTACCAGGTTCAATGGGCCGACGAGGTACTGAGATAGTGTTACCTTGCTGAGAGTTGCAAAAAGGACAAAGACTGATGCTGTGGATGTGGTAGAATGCTGCAAAGGTGAGAGGGGACAGGCTTCGCGAGTTGTTCGCGTTATTTGCATTGACTCCAGAGGAAGAGAAGAGTGTGGAGGACGATGAAGATGAAGACGACCCGTTGAGTGACCTCCCGGATGGACGGGAGGGTGTTTCGGAAGAACAAAGACAGCGGAAAGCTAGGATGAAGGTACCGGTGTTTTTCCGGACGATTGCGGGGCTGCCACTGCCGAAGTCTGGCAAATATGAGAACGTCCCCCCTGAAGTGGTGGCTGCAGCGCTGGGTAAAGTTATTCACCTGCTGCACTGTTTGGTGAAGTACCTGAAAATCACGTACCCCCACCCGATGGAGTTCAATGGATCGTTTTCGACGATTGGAAACACGAGCGAAGGAGCTGGGTGCCATACGCTTTACCCAGACGGCAGTGTTGGGTTTGAGCGTGGATTGGCGATGCTACATGAAAATGTGGCGTACTTGTGTGTTTGTCAAAGTGTGTCCAAGAGTGACGTCCACCCCACCGATTTGTTGGCAAACCTGTTGCAAGTGTACAAGTCTCCACGACTTGGTACGCTGTGCGACAACCAAGATGAGGGACTTGAATCGGATCAAAGGTACGAAGCGTTGGTGGTAGTTAGCCCGTGCGATGATCTAACGTTGCTTTTGTTCGCTAGCGCAAAGCCGGAAAGCGATGCGATTTTGGAAAGCTCGCAGACTCTCGACAGAAGCATCGAGATCTTACCACACTATTCGTGACCCAGCAACAGTAAGCGTACACAAGTGCATTGGAATATCAGCTGTATGAATAAAGAGGCAAAAAGACAACTTAGCAGCATAAATCTATCGGCGCAAACTGCAACTAGCTGGGCGCATCCGTGCGTAACCAATTCAAGGGACCTCGTGCTGTTTTGTGCTGGCTGGCTGGCACTCCTGTCCTCCAGTGTTCTTCAGCGACACCAATCTTCGCTAGATGCACATGTTACTGTTGTTTTATCGTGCTTATCCAAACGGCGTGATCGGTGCGGAAGAACCCTGGTCATCCTGACTCAACTCCAAACACTGGTGCTTCAGTGATGACAGCTTCTCGCGGATCAGATCCAGCGCGCAAATCACCACTTCCTCGGGCTTCAGCTGTCCTGTCGTCTGTGAGAATGAAAGAGAACACCAAAAGGTGAAAACATGCCCACACCGTCGTATAAAATCCCAACGCAACTCACCTCAACCGAAAAAATGAACTTGTCTTCCCGCATCCGGATCGACACGGCTGAGTCGTCTTCCGGGTTGTCCTTGAACGAATCCGCCAGCTTGACACATTCGTCGCAGTACATGCATCGCATAGCATCTCCTACCGTGAACTGCAGCAAAACAAAGATTTACATACTGTTAACCACTGCTGCACCCCAACAGCCAGCCACCTTTCCGCACCTGCTCGTAGTTCTCATCCGTCTCGAACACTTCTGTGGGGCAGCACTTGTATAGTTCGGCCTTCTGCTCAGGCGTGTAGGTGCTCAGCACAGCTTGGTTCAATGTAATAATGGGGTCATACATGTACGTCGCCACGGCCACAGGGGACCACTTGGCGTGCTCCTTGCCGATGCCGAGCTTGGCAATAGCTGAGAGCCGCAGTCTCTGGCCAGGACCAAGCTTGGCAATGATGACTCCCGTGTCCTGTGTGTTGTTCAGCTCCTCTTCGGACGAGAAGTTGACGGGGCGAATGTATGGGTCCGAGGACTTGAGTGCCTCGCTCGTAACGGACAACACGCCGTTGTCTGCCGTCACGTCCAGTGTGAACTCAACGCTACAGTTGGGGCAGTTTTCGTCACAGTCGCAGTCTTGTGAGTACACGAAGCGCTGGCGGAAGTTCTCCAAACCGCCGTCGAAATTAAGCGGGATCATACCCAGTCGGTGCGCTAGGAACTCGTCCGTCATGACTGACGTGTTGATCTCGATGCTTACCAGGTCAATGGCCAGAGTGGGCACTTCGGAGATCATGACGCGGCGAATGGCATTAGCCACGCTGGCGTCCGTCTCTGACAGCTCGAAGCGGATGAAGTCATCGCGTAGCTCCTGGATCTCGATCTTGGGGAAGCGCGGGTGCGGCATCGTAGCGGAAGGGCGACTAGAGTGCTCAGCGTCTGGGTGGCGTAGCTTCCCCCTTCCCAATTGCTGAGTGACACTACAGAGCGCGGCTCACCAGAATGAAGGCTTTTGTAATTGGTTGAAAACATGGTGAATTATGATTGGTTGATATTATATGTCCAGTAAGTGATGAGATCTATTATTATTATTAGCAGTTGTTGTGCACGAACATGATGTCCCGCACCAGCTCCGGCTCCGAGTGGACGGCGTGTGTGCCGTAGGGCAGAGCGGCGCCCGTGCTGGCGTTCACCTGCACGCCCTGTGTCGTGGAGGTGGTGGTTAAGTCGCCGTGCGTGCCAGCGCCGATCTGAACCACATCGGCTGGACGGACAGAGCCCACAGAGCTCAACCATTGCCTGGCTAAAGGTACCAGCAGCGGAAATGTGGCTGTGTTTTCTCTCCACCACTTTAAAGGATCCCGCATTGCCGTTACCTTTGCAGCAGCAACGGCGTCGTAGTACGTCTTCACTTCGTTTACCACCCGAGCACGCAGCGCCGCCTCCTGCTCCATATACGCTGTAGTGGCGTTTGAAGGACCGGTAGCGATCGATACGGGACCGAGCGAGTCACCCAGCTGGCCTTGTTGTTGCAGCAGCTGCTGTTGTTGTTGCTGGTACACTAGTGCAGGGTCATCTTGCGTGTCGTCGAAGAGTAACTCGCGCAGGAAGCTGTTGGTGTCGTGGTCTTGTGTAGGATGCATGCCGGTCTGGAAGTCAAGGAACGTTGCGTTGGAAGGGTCGAGCCCAGCGCTGACGGTGACATCGGCCGAGGCTGCAGTCGACGCCTTGAGTCGCTGGGTAGCCATGACCTGGTTGAAGTTAGCGAGCACGAAACACTGGTCGATGAGTCGCGCCTTGCAGACTTCGCGCTCTTCGTCGCTCAAGTATTTCATGCGAACGAAGCGAGGATCCAACTGAGAGACCCACATCAGCTCCCCACACGCACGCGAGAAGTGCGATCTGAACTCTGTGTACAGGAAGTTCCGCACAGCCTCCAACTGCGTGGCAATGTTTTGAGCTTGAGTTTGGAACGCCATGGGAGGTTGGTTTGGGGAGCTAGCATCGCCGCTGTCGTCATTGTTCCAGTACCTTGCAAACACTCGTTGGAAGTTGGTCACCTTTTCCAGATCGCGCTTCAGAAACTTCAAAAGCGGAAATGTCAGCGACGATCCCGCGTACTTCTCTTTACCGATGGCCAATGCAACGTTTTCGAACGGCTGGAGCAGCTGCAGGAGACACTCGATCGCGCACCATTGCGCGTCCGTTGGTTCTTGCCGCTGTACCACATGACTACTGCTCTCCTGTGATGGAGTCGGCGACGATGAAGGTGTAACGTTCTGGAACTCAGCACGACCCTCGTTGGTGTCCGCATACGCGAAAAAGTCGTGAATGATACTGCGTTTCTTGACTAGTCGCTTGAGCATGTCAAGCGTGCTGAGCCAACTAGCTTTGGAGTCAGTCACAAGACGTTGTTGGCTTGTACTAGCCATTAGCTTGCCAAGGCGCACGACTGCACGTGGGTGGTTGGTCAGGAAGAAGGCGAGGTCTCGAAAAAGGGTAACTTGATCACGTACGAACTGCACGCAAGTCTGGTACTCATCCGGAACACTAGCCACGGCGTTGTTCACCATCTCGTCAAAGAAGAACATCTGCATGCCATCGGCTTCCAATTCTCTCGGACCATGCAGTAACGGGGCCAAAATGATCTCAAAGCCATGAGCAGCGCTCTCCGCTTGCTGCGTGCGAGGCTGCAACGGATTGTTGGCATTTTCGTCAATGCGTGGCTGAGACTGCCACAGCATCGAGCTCAAGTACCTCGGATCGAGGTTCCACCGCGCAATCAACGTGTCCAGCATTTCCTTTTTGATCTCGTAGGAGAAAACTTGGTGGCCGCTGTGTTCCCGTACATCGATCGTGAAATGACGTCGCTCGAAGTTCTCAGTGAGATAATGAATAGTGAAGGAGACAAATATGTCCCGCTCGGCGGTGATCCATACTTCTGATGCCATTGAATAGAAAAGCACCTCGCTGGATATCTGCCGCATTATGTCCATCCGTGAGCGAGCGCTAAGCGACTGAACCGAGGCTCGCACAGAGCTCGGCGGAGGAAGCGTGACTGGTTTGCGCAATGTCGCGGCGAAGCGCAGCAATTCCTGCAACTCGGGGTCTTCCGTGATGGTAAACGGGTGGTGATGCTTAGCTACCCACCGCGCTACTATCGCGTTTAACTGCTCGGTTTCCTCCTGTGTCAATTCCTCCTTGCTACCTTCGTCTGACGCCCGTAGCTCGTCCAAGCTTAACCGAGGGGTATCCATTGGTGACTGAACCGTAATACTGTTCGTCGTAGCGCCTTCAGAACTAGGCATCGGCGTCTCAGTCCGTCGCCGCTTGTGACCTGCGCCTGGACTAGTTGAGCCACTGCGAGTTGCACCCGTCTCCACGTACGATGCCTGACCCTGCTGCTTCTTGCTCTTCATCTTTTTATCCGCCACCTTTTGCGCGTAACTGGCCAACTCGGCGGCGTGGAACTTGGCCATGTGTCGACTGACGTTATTGCTGCTCCCTGTGTTGTAGTGCATGATACGCTTGCATTTCAAGCAGTACGCCTCTTTGGCGTCTTGATTTGTGTATGTGCGTCCAGCAGCAATGTGTGGTGGATCTGGCACGACTAGCCGAATGAATTGCCACAGTTCCGGCCGCCGCATCTTGCTGGTCTTGTAGAGCTGCGGCATGCCAGGCTCATCGCCACCTGTTATTACCGTGCCCCCTCGCCTTTCACTAGGCTGTGACCGCGACTGCAGTGTGCTCACGAAGCTTCCTGCTGCTGCGTCCGAGCTGCGCGTGTGCATTCCCTGGTGCATCGGGGCGCTTGATACCTGCATTCCCACAGTAGTGTTCGAGTTGTGCATCTGCATCAAAGAGGATGTCGCTGGTCCGATGCCATCCATTGGCAGTTGCATCGGGGCCATTTGCTGGAACTGCATCTGCGCTTGCGTTGTCGGAGCTGCCGAGTAGGACGTCGAGGGGAAGGCAGCACCGTCCATGCCCAAGCTACTGATGTCTGGTCTCTGCTGCTGCTGGTCCGCCGCCACGCACGCGTCGGTGCTGTCGGTGGTGAGTGGAGGAAGTGCGAGGTGCTCACTTCGACTTGCCACTTTCTGTTGTGATTTCCGACTGAAGCGACCGGCACGATTGGTCACAGAATTTGGTGCCGCGTATTCTTCGGCCAACGTAATCGGCTACATGACAGTGTAGTGAGAGGCCCGATTCTATTCGTCAATCTTTTTATCCAATTGCTGGTCTTATTGCAAAAAACGAACCCGTCTCATAGATAATTTAATACTGAGTGATACTTACCAATTTCAAGTCAAATATATAAAACACTATATTACAAGGCCGCGCCCGTCTCAGCAAACATTCGTTTCAATGGGATTGGTTAAAATACAAAAGGTCTTCATCATCTGTGGGATTTGGCACAGACGGGCGGTACCCATTAAAGTTGTTTGACCCAGTCTGGATTTTGGGTCATGCGTCTCGACCGAATCACGTATCGAATCTTAAGCAACAAGTACGTGTACTGTAGAGAAACAGCAGCAGCCTTGCTATTTCCGCTAACGTAATGTGCTCTCAGATTTCGGTTGACTTTGCTCCACCTTTGGTATCGTAACGGTGGCTACTGGTAGCTTTACAAATGTAGGTTATTAAATGTGCATCAGCTTTGATCATCGCGTTCTGCAGCAGAACATACAACTTCTGCTTCCGTAACATTAGGAGGTTACTTTTACTGTAACTTGAGTTCGTTTTAATCCGTATTCTTCAAAAAGCTCAATTAATAAAAAACCGCGACAATTTAGCTGATCGCAAACTATAAAACTACAGTAGTGGATAGCAAAGGGCATGGTAGCAGATACCCAGCTTGAGAAGACCATCACCTGCACAATAGCAACACCCTTACCTCATCGTGATGCTAAGGATGCATGTGACAGTGGCGGCAGGATGTTGGGCGGAGCTGCCTACTGATGGCTTCAATTTAAAATTTGACCTACGTATAAATACATGTATATTACGGTAGACTGCAGTTATACCAACGTGTTGAATCCAGACACGGTGCTGCTCTACGCATAATGCGCCACATTGCTTCGTGCAGCTTTTTCAAACGACGTTGTAGAACTGCATCGCCACAACGCCCTTTAAAAAATAGGCTACCTATTATGGTATGCACAAATACTTAAAAATCTTTCACCCTATTATGTCATTGAACTCAAATTCGACTTACAAAACCCTATATTAACCACCCTATTTTGGTATCAACCAACCACCGCGTAATCTTCAGCCTCCATAAACTAATCCCAGGTCTATGGGACACCTCGTCCCGTAGGACATCGACGATGTCCAAAACCTTTTCACAGTCCAACTACTGTAGCCACAATGAACTTTCCATAGAGGAGATCACCGACGGTGACGCAATTAAGAACAAATTCAGCGTGTGCCTTGCGAGGACTCGCAGCTAGCACCATTAGAATAATTTGTGATTCCGCTTGATATAAGCATCATGTACAGTAGCAGGTACAGTGCTACATGTACCTCAAAGTACTCCAGTAAAACTCACGACGAAGCTCCGGTAGGATTCCTCGCAATTTATGCAAGGTTTGCATTATGATCAAACAAATTGTAAAACTTGGTGTTCGTCTTGAAGTTGGGTTCAGGCCCATGGCCAACCCATCGTTAATGTAATACTTCGAAGTAGTAGGGAAACAAGTCGACCTTCTTTTTCAACTCAAGACGTAGTGCGTAAATCTCTCTTGCCAATTCAGGTCTCTTAGCAGTGGGGAGAGGAGTATAACACATCCGCACCGCCAAAAGCGCTGCTTGTGAAAGGTTGTTTGGACTGGTAAGCTACCAGTGGTAACAAATATCGAGTAGCACTGATGCGAATCATACCTGAGTGAGCCACGATGTGTCGTTCAGTGTGTATATTCCTTCCAACATCCCCTCGCTAACGACAGAAGTCCTCCCTTGACTACTCCGTGCCCAGCGGGCGTCCAGTACCCCAGGCGTAGCCGCCACCTGTGCCGGGAACGCCACCACGACCGGCAGCTCCGCGCGCGCCAATAATGGGAACTCCACCAGCAGCGACTTGCGGGGACGGAAACAAGTTTGTGCTGTACGTGCACAGTAAACCAGTTAGATCAACCGGGGGTGCCTTCCAGCAAGCAGGAGAAAATATAACGACGTACAATACAGCCGGGGTCTGCAGCAGGTTCCAGCCCTTGGTCGCTGGCAGCACTTCGAGCAGGAAATAGTACAAGTGCCCCGCGATGACACCGAACACATCCATGATCGGGTTGCCCCCGATGAGCACTGTGAAAGCTATCAGAGCCCACGGCAGATACAGGCCGTCGAAACGGAAGCCTAACGGGAGCAAGTACAGCGAGAGTTGTCAGTGCTTGCAACTATCAACTAGTGCGCATTTTCAATTGTTGGTGTCATCCAGCGCCAAGTGCCCCAGAAACACCTACTCTCCGTCAACTTACCCCAAATTGCAACGGGTGCAGTCGGGTTCCGACGGCTCCAGACGTAGACGATCATAAAAATGAGCGACGTGCCCAGGAACGGGATGCTCATGAAAAACGCGACCACCTGTTGGCACAGCGACGTTTAGTGGCAGTGCTCCTCAATTTTAAGAGCTGTGTCAAGACCCACCCATAGCACCGCAGCTCCAAAGAACAACATGAAGGCGTAATCGGCTGTGGGGCCACCTCCACCTGGAAACGGGTCCTCCTCGAGTCGGGATGAATAGTTGGTTCTTTGTCAGCAGCACCATTTGGTTAGAATCTTCAGCACCTAGCAATTGATACAGGTCCTCCTATTCGCCAGTAGTAGACAGTATATGCATTTCGATATCCGACGTACAGGATCATGAGCTGCATGAGGAAGGGGAAGCTGAAGCTCCCAAGGTACATGAAGCACGTGGTGAGTCGCCAGAGCTGGAATCGCTGCCACATCAGGTCGAAGTCTAGATACAGCGACTGCGGGTTCAGGAAGCCCAGCGTGCTCAACAGTGTCGAGCCGAAGCACACGGACAGGTAGAAGCGCGTGACGTACGGCAGACCATAGTACCAGGCCTCAATACTGCCCGCCATCGTCGTCTCAAAAGATGCTCTACCGTCTAAAGTCGTGCCATGTGGCATTGCTTCACAAACCCGATACCGAATTTAACGGGTAAACCGGTAAATGTAGCCAAATACCGGCGCCACTGTACAAAGTGCCAGCAAAAGGCAAGAGGGGGAAGCTTTGAGACCAAGTGACGATGCTGCAGCACGCGGTGGCGCTGCTACTGCAGCGACTGCTGGGCAAGTTCGTGACCTTCGACTCGAGCATGCTGCAGCTGAGTCTGTGGCAGGGCGACCTGTCGTTTCAGGACCTGCAGCTGCGGTTGTCGTACGGGGACGGCGCCATCGAGAACCTCAGTGTAAAGATCCCGTGGCGCGCGCTGTGGACGCAGCCAGTGCAGATCAAGGCGCAGGGCATCCGCATCTCGCTGCACCAGACGCCCAAGCAGCCGGAAACCGAGTTGGAGCTGGAGAACGTGGCCACGAGCATCGACAGCAGTGGGGACGGTGCGCAGAGGCTACTAGAGCGACCAAGAACCTGTGTAAAATACTGACTGTTGGTGTGGTTGATGTAGATCGGACGTATCTATCAAAATTGGTGTCGCACATTATTGCCAACGTGCAAATCGAGCTGTCGGACGTGCAGATACGATACGACTGCGACCCGAATTCTTTGGCGCCGGTAAGAGGATGGAGTTGGAGACAAGGGAGAAGGTTTATGTTGCTGATGTCGTATAAATTTGGTGACAGCATCCGGGGAGTGGCACAGTGGAGATTGGACATGTCAGCTTGATCAACACTAACGCCGAATGGGAGCTGGAGTTCACTCCTCAGTCAAGTTCGGCTGTGGAATCCAGAAAGGTTTGTTGGAGGCTGGTGGGTGGATAGAAATTGCTGTAAACTGAGTATTGTGCTGCTGTTTTTGTAGTTGTTGAAGACAGAGGGTGTTGCAGCGTATATTGAGTATCCAGAAAAGCTAGGCAGAACAGGACAGGACAGTCCCAAAATGCTCAGAAAATATTTATTTCACGAGTGGCGCAGCACGATCAAGGTATGAGGAACAGGTGATGTCCTTTGTTTCAGTTACTAATAGGGTTACTCTCGATGTTGTTGGAATTGTAGGCAAGTCTGTATTATCACAGCGTCAATGCAGCATTCCCGGACGTGGAGCTCGATGTGGATATTGGCTGTGCCCCTGGAAATATTTCTGAGAAATGCGAGATTTGCGCCGCACACAACGCTAGTGGCAACGAAAGATTTGTGCTGCAACCCAACCAGCCGAGGGTGCATTTTGGGCCCGAACACATTGACGTGCTGTACGCAATTCTATTGGAAGTGAAGGCTCCTTACGACGAGTATGATCGCTTAGCTGCGTTGACACAGCAGCAGACATCACGACCTGATGGATTTCTGATGGTGCTTTCGTACGCGAAGCAGTGGTTATTGACCGACTGCCTGGATGCTATTGTGGGAGAAACATTCACGCTAGCGGCAGACGACGACGATGATGACGACGACGAGTTTGAGGATGCAATTACCCCGCCAAGTCTATCGGTTCGAGCAGAATTACGACATGGTGCAGGGATTTTTTTTTCCGCTCGAGAGTCTGTCGCGACAGAAGAAGAACTGGATAAGGGAACCCAGTGGGTGTGGATTCTCGGACACAGTCTTGGTGTGATTAAGCAGTCATGTGTGGAAGACGAAATTCAACTGAGTGTTCAGTCGTTGCGGATGTATGAGATAGCTGAGCGCAGCGAGAGCTACAGCATTATTGACCACGTAAGTGAGGTTACGGGCGATGGTAGCTTAGTGTTGCCTATTGTTCGGATATCCTGCGTCGTTCCTGCTTACCAGAGTCGCCTTGTGGGGCATCAGCCAGCACTGGACGTCCAGTTAGGTAGTATGATGATGCTCATCAAGGATGAGACGTTGGTGATGTGGATGACTCTCTTTGCGCCAGTATACTTGTGGTGGAACCAGTGGAATTTATCTCACCCAAGCAAATTGGCGACATACGACGAAGAGCAAATTGCGCCAATCGCGCACTTAGGAATCAAGGTGGAGAAAATCTGTTTCGTATTTGCCCTCCATAATCGGTTTTGCTTCGGCGTAGAGCTGAAGGATATGGTGGTCGAGACGTTGGAGCCTGATCGCGAGCTTGTGAGAAGTGACTTTCGAACAAGCATGCGTGTATTCTCTGTGGATGAAAGCCTAGCCCCTTTACAAGCCGAAATGGCTCTAAAGGATGTGAAAGGTTTACATGAAATTGTGGCTATCAACAACTTTTCGTTGACGAAAACTAGCCATTCAAGAACACATTGGTCCATGGGTTATTACTCCTGCAAGCACTGCACTTTGGACGGGCACGGAACAACTTCACATGATATTGATCCCGAGACGGAAACCGCAATGTACAATTATGAAGCTACTATTTCAGCAATACGAATCGATTGGAAAATGCTAGAGCTTGAAGCACTTTTCTGGATCATTGGCAAGTGGAGCTACTTTCTTCCGGACAAGCCTGCCAATGGGCCGGATCGAAATCTGCATCCAGCCAAAGGCAGTACAAGTGTTAATCTGGTTTGCCAGCGAAAGCTTTCGATACGAACACCGGATCTGCAGTTATGTGTCTCTGATGACCGGCCAGGTCAAGGTGCCAAGTTTTTTCTGTACGTCAAGGATGTTGATTGGTCATCACGGGTTTGCACGACAACTGTTACCCAGAGCCTTAGTATTTCGTCGGTTTCGCTTCAAGAAGGGGAAATTGTAGTTGTCTGTCTCGCTGGAAGTCCTGGCTTCCGTGCTCCTGCTCTCAGCGCAACGTATCAGATGAATCGCACTTACTCTAGCGACGCCCATGCAGCTGGAGGGATTCTGTGCTTCGATCACCAAATTAATCGGATCGTTATCTCTGTTGATCGTCTGCACGGAGAATTATTCCTTCCGCATGTACAAACGATACTATCGTGGGTAGGAGGGTGTTACGACAGATATTTGCTGGGCTTTGTTATCTCGACAAGCTTCGGGTATGAACTTGATGATTTCCGGCGCAATTTGTCAAAGCTGAGCTCTCAAGCGTCATCGATGCTGTTGGAGGATTCATCTTGTTTCAGGGACGAAGTTATCGTTAGTTTGTCTGTAGTGCATGGTTTGCAACTTGACATTAAACACCGGGATCAGACACCAGGCGCTACTGTCGATGGGTTCGCACCTATCCAGACAATTTCTCGTGTAGAGATTTCAAGCATGTCGCTTCAAGCTAGCGGGTCGGGTGCATACGTGTGTGCCGGGGAGTTTGAACTCAAAGGAAGTGTAAGAAACTTGCAGCTAACTGATTTGACAACTCCGAATGGGTCGCTACCAGCTGATGCAGTGCTGCCAAACCGGCAGTCCATTGGATCCCCTTCAGATATGCTAGATGGAATCGCAGATGTGGGGTCCTTTGGCGTGAAAAATGTGGTCGATTTCGTAATCAGCTCCGCTGAGGATACCGTTGATGGCGTTGTGGTGCGTGTGCGGTTGGACTCTGTCTGTATTGTGTACTTGCACCGAGTATTCAAACAGTTCCACCATTACATGCTTGACCACGTTCTCGAAGTTCTCATCACTCCGTTGGACGAAAGTCCGAGCTGTGAAAAGGCTGACGATGTATTTAAAAGTTTCATGGTGAACACTGCAGCACTCCCTGTATCGGTTGAGGAGCTGCTTGGCATGTATACCCATGCGGTGGTGACCGAGGTGAAGGAGCGTGCTGAAGCCATGGGTATAACCAAAGGAGAGAGAAGAAACGTACGGTTTGAAGTTGTCGGGAATGATTTGGCATTTGCACTTCCACGCAGCTCGTTTTCGCGAGATAGCATCATCCTTCGCTCGACGAATGCTCGCCTCTGGAGTAGTGGAATTGACCCATCAACGTCTGACTTCTTGCAAAATGGTACTTTTGTCGACGAAGCACGACTATCACATGGCTCAACTCTAGCTGGCGCATCTGCAGCAAAAGCCCAGCTTTCGCGACGAACAGAACTACGAAATTTGAGGCGGCAGATCAAAAACCAACGCTCGCGAATCCTAAGCAACAGGAGCCAGCTATTTATTGACCTCCGGAGCGCTACGCAGCAAGCACAGAATTATCTGCATGAAGGTTTCCAGTCTCTACCCGCAGCAGAAGATGCAGTGAAAATTATCCACAACAAGATTGTCCATTTGGATCAGCAGTTGGAGCAGCTCACGCAGTATCTTCTCAAAGTGGATGGAGCTCTTGATGAAGCAAAAGCTGAAGGAGAAGTACTGAATAGTGGTGGACGTGATAGCTTGCAATTCTTGGCTAGCACGCCGACAAATGGTTCACGAAAGCGATCAAATTCGATGGAGCAGATTCGCCATGACGTTGCAGGGATGTCGCGGCACTTAATGGCACCTTTGTTTGTGGCCGAGGATGCTGAATTCCATGATGCGCGAGTGGCGTCGGATGCCAACATGATGTCACGGAGCCACGGAGATGCAGACATGTCGACTTCATCGGTGGGGCTTTTCGAGTTTGAGCTGGTTGATCTTAGCGGCACTACACGCGATTCTGCGTCGCCGCTTTTCCATCACTCGTTATTAACTGGACGTATTGACTCGGAACCAGAGAGTTTGTCGGAGGCAGTTTTGAGCTCATACTTTGGGATTAGCCTATCGCTGAACGAACTCAGTATCGGAACCGGACAGGAGCAGTATACCACTCTCCTAGGCATGATCTATGAAAACTTTCGGGAAGTGTCACGTGTCGTTAAGGAAGATACGTATCCGTTATGCCCCACCTGTGGAGGACTCCACTATGATAGCGAGCACTGCAACGCAATATGGATGCGAATCCCAGTGAAGATTGCTGATGCTGCGCTTCGCATCTCGAACAATTATCATCCCGTCGCCGATATGTTCTGGGAGCAGCTTGAGTTAGTGTTTACTTTGAGAACCGACGATTCGCTGGAGTTCAGTGCCTCAGCGCTATCCTTCACTGCAGTCGATATCCGGCCTAGCCGTTGTCAGACAGCCTCTGAGGTTGTTCGCCCGCTGCCTGGAGACGGCCTCCAAATTGAGTACAACCAAAAGATGAATTGGACAGACACCGTTTACGACTTGAAGGTGAGGAACACCAACTTTCTGGGGATTTACCCAGCCTTCCACGATGTTGTAGCGTTTTTTGTGGGACCAATTTTTACGGAAGGCGAATTCCTGGATTTTAGCGTTGGGTATATGTCGCCACCTCCTCCAGATTGGCAGAAAATTGATGTCTTCCTGACTACAACGGGATGTCTCTTCTCGTTATTGGAGGACTTCGAAACAACTGATGCGCGAGCGTTAGTCATGCTGACGGACATTGTGGCTGCATACTCGACCCACCAGAAGTGCGAGGGTGTGGTGGACATGACCAAATGCCATTTGGAATTCGATCAGCATGGCGTGTATTTCTCCCAGCTCCCAGATCTGCAGGTATGTGCTCGGTGAGTGTTGCTTTTTGATATGTTCGTTGATACTGACAGCGTCTCTGTTGATGTAGATTGACGTATCGTTTCCGCTGTCCAACTCGTTTCTTTTGGTGTTTGATCACTTCGTGCAAGGCTCTGCTGCGCTTTCGCGACGCAACTCCTTTGTTCTGGCTCCTGTGGAGACTCGATTTTCTGTTCAAGACGCAAATTTATTTATTAACATCGCGAACAACTATCTGCGGTGGATCCCGTCCTCGTCTCGATCGAATTCAGCAAAGACTTCAACAACGAGTGAAGCGAGAGCGGGATCAAACAAAACTTCGACTTCCCAGGCGGCGCCGATCTATGTTGCTGACAAGCTGCTGGGTGATGTTGGTGAACTGCGATTGGTGCTAGTGAACAACAGCTTGGGTATCCCCATCGCAGATTTCCACATGAGAGAAATTGTATGCGAGTACATCAAAGACGAGGACTACTCGACGACTATGGGTGCCACGCTGCTTTTCAACTACTTCAACAACAGTATCTACCGCTGGGAACCTCTTGTGGAGCCTTTTGTCGTTCAGATGCGTATTCATCGTGCGCTGGAAGAGAACAGTCTGGTCGAAGTGTTCGCAAACCTACCGAACACTGTCAACTTCAACATGACGCCTGCCATGGCCCCTTTGCTTTCTTCTGAAGCATTGAGACAAGCAGACTTTGTCACCTCGGGATCGAAGTCAACGGCGCCGTTCTGGGTTGAAAACAAGACAGGACTACAACTAAAGTTTAGCTTCCGCCGTGGCACTGGGACTGTCATTCAACAAGTTGTCCCGGACAACGGAAAGGTATCAGTTGATTGTCGAGAACAAGGAGACATGCTGAGTTTTGACAGCGCCTCAGCTGATCGTTTCCTGAAGGAAACTGACCGCCAAGCGCTTACAGTGAACCACACCCTGTCGGTTTGGCTGAACGGTAACAAGTGGGTGAGTGCAAACCCCGTCGTTGTGGATATGGTTGGTCACGTTGCTGTTCCTCTTCGTGAGTCGCTGGCGCCGGCGACTAATGCAGATTCAGACGACTTCGATGGAGGTGAAGAGGACATCAGTCCGCCGCCACTGGTGGCGGAGATCAGCATTCAAGCTGATGGCAGCAAACTGATTAGCCTTCATTCTCAGGTGGTTCTCCAAAACCGAACGTCTGTTCCTTTAATGGTGTGGGCATTTTCACCTCGCGAAGGTGGTTGCATTCAGGAATGGATTATCGACCGTGAGCAAGTCTGTCATATCCCTCTTCAACTGGTACACCCCCAGAGCAAAATTAGTATCAGGCCTTCACCGTACGTGCAATACGCACCGCTGACAACGAGCTTAGAGGAGCTGGGTGACGAGGTACGGGCAGCAAAGACAGTCAACACCAAACGCTTCGTACGTGCTGGTAACTGCATTTGCAACTTCGAAACGTTTGCTACGATGGAGGAGTTGCAGAGTGCCGCAAAGTCTCTGGAAACGGTGTCATCTTCTTCGATGTCGTCGGCTATTCCGCTGTCTGGATATGTTGTTCGGGACTTGCCAACCTGGAAGTGTACGTATGAAGTGGAGGCATTCTATTTGATGCGTGCCACTTTCTCAAGTGCGGAAGAACCACCACCAGTGGCGAAACCTGCAGTTGATCTGGAAAAGGTGGAAGAAGAAGAAGGCGAAAGGGTGGAGGATGATTTTCTTCATGTGTTTGGGGAGCCAGCTCAGCGTCAACGCATGAATCCGCTGCGAGATGTGAACTATGAGCTGGACGAGGCAAGGACGGCTGGACAGCGACGAGGTTTGTACGAGGCGACCAATTCGAGTCTGTACTACCTTTCTGTGTCTCCATTTCTTACACTTCACAACCGCTTGGCGACGGCTATGGCGTATCGTTTACTTAATGGTTCTCTTCAGCTGATTGCCGAGGGTATATTGGCCGTGGGCAACGTGCTTCCCTTGTTTCAAGTCGATGCTTCTGAGCTACTGTACGTGTCTTTCCGACTGGAGAACTATAACTGGAGCGCTCCAAAGCTGATTATCAACCCGAAGGCGTCTGCATACACAGTTCCCTACAAGGAAACGATCGAGCCAGTGCCACTGCTTGGTCGCACATTTGACCGTGACATTACTGGAGAACAGAGCAGTGTACCCAATCTGCAACTGCAAGTGAAGTTATCTGGACGAGATGTTATCGTGTTCTGCTCTATCTGGATCGTTAACCATACCGACCTCGATTTGGAGTATTGCAACTCGACCAGTTCATCATCCAAGAGGCTTGAGACTGCGCTCAAGTACGTGCAGCTGCGTGCAGGTTCGGCAGAAGACTTAAGCGATGATTTCTCCATGCGCTCATTATCGTTCCATGGAGAAGGTGGTAGAGATGCTCAACTGACTCGCCTGCACAAGGTGAAACCCTCTGCCAACCCTGTTGCCGTGATTGTTGTTATTCGAGAGGCAAAGGAGCTGTACAACGCACAGTACTTTGGAGCACAGAGCCCATATGTGCGAGCATCGTTGTACGTACTGAAGAATCCGAAGGATAGATATCTGGAGAAACCTGAGATGGTTGCAATTTGTTCTGCCACAACGAAGCCAAGTCCGTCTGGTGGATTGTCTCCGCAATGGGACGCTCGCCTTCAGAATACGTTGCTGTTGCGTTTCCCACCCGAAGTGAGAACATTAGACTTGGCTCGCATTATCATCGAGGTCCGAAATGTGCGTTACGGACTGGACACTTGCCTCGGAGTCACCGCTGTGAAAGTGGATAGTATCCTAAAAGATCGCAAGCGGGCTGCGGCATTCAACTGGTACAAGCTACTCAAGCGAAAATCGTCTAGGGAGAGGAAAGCATCCAAGAACAACCTTGCCAGTGTACACCGAGGAGACATTAGCATGTCTTTTTCAGTTGGTACATCGCAAGAGTTACCATCAGACATGGATGCAGCTGAAAGTGTAGAAGAGGTTGTCGAGGAGGACAACTCGCCGTCATTTCATGACGAGGAGACGGTGCCTTCTTTTCCACAGAGACAAGAGAGTGAGGACTTTGAGCTGGATGACGTGGAGGTTTCTTCAGTATTAGATGGACAACAGACGTCTGGGCCACATCCATCTACAAGCGCGGCTAGATCAATGCAGCGACTCCAAACACCGTCCAGTCATGACGCAGGACTCATCGGTGTGCCCGCTTCCATGCGCGCGCGCCAAACTTACGCGTTTTCAGGCGAAGCTGAGTCCACACGTGCGCAGGAGTTGTTATCATATGATCCGACCTCAACCAGAGCGATGGGAGCATTGTTGATCAATGGATCGCCGACAAAGCCGGGTCATACAGGAAAAGCCCACGGAGTCCAGGTGTATCTACCGCAAAATCGGTTTGCCTGCGTCGTTGTTGAAGTCTATTCAAGCTCCCTGATGTCGGAAGTCTTCGATCTGGTCTGCATGAAGTGTGGCTTCGTGGGCGTTCTCGACATTGAAGACTTTGACTTTTACGAGCTGGCTTTACCTCGATTTGTGTCGCTCCGAAGTGCAGGGCGACCAGAGGGCGAGCGCTGGTATGGCCAACCAATTCCAATGACATCAACAATCGAGAATAAAGGCCGTCGGCATGGACTCCATTTGTGCCACAGGATAACGATGACTACGCTTCGTTTGTACGACGAAGCGAGCACGGCAAGTTCTCATCATGCCACCCCGCGCTCACTAGTGACAAGCTCCAAGCGCTCAAACCCGGCTCAAATCCGCCCGATGCCATGGGGAGACGTCCTACCGTACAGTTCGGGAGGTAAGCACTGGGATGTACTAAGGATCAAGTCACGTTCGTCGCCGTGGTCCGATGTGATTCGTCTCAATCGTAACGCTATGGGGAACTCGGGTGTTGCTCAAGTCATCAGTCTCACCAATGAGGTGTATGACCAAGACCAAGAGAGCGAACTTCGAAAAGGCAGTCAAGAGGTAGCGCTGTGGAGTTGCTACGGCAGTGGACGATTTTCCGAGACTGTCATGGCAACGGTTGTTCCTCGCTACATCCTGATCAACAAGACAGAAGAAACCATCAAGTATCGACAATTTGATGCGCCTCAAACTCTCCGCCTGGCTGCAAACGAGCTCGTGCCCTTCCATTGGCCTAGCGCTTCACGAGAGAAGCTCTTGGAAGTGAGTGTGCTGCATAAGTACAGCTGGAGCGGAAGCTTCCGGATTAACTCGCTGGGAACAACCTATTTGAAGCTGCGCGATAGAGACGATTCCTCTCGTATCTACATTTTGCAATGCCAGATCGAGTTGGTGGGTGGGTCCGTTGCACTGATCTTCCGAGAGGAGTCGAAGCGGTTCCCTCCGTACAGAATCGACAACATGACATCATTCCGGATTCGTTACAAGCAGACCAATTGGGGCGAAGACAAGGACTTCGATGAACTGCTTCCGCGCTCATCTTGTGCGTATTCGTGGGATTACTTGAATGGATCTGATGGCAAATCGTCGTCTTCGTCAAACCAAGACCCTGCATTTCCGGGAAGCTCCAGTTCCTCGTCTCGGTCGCTTCAAGTGAGGTTCATGCGTGTGACATCCTCAACGTCAAAGACTGGAGGGGACTCGGACAAGGACGCGGTGGAAATTCGAGAGTACAACCTGGACGAGATGGCGACGCACAAGCGTATTCAACTCCATCGCTCACTGCCGTCGGAGCTTTTCCTGAAGCCGGAGCAAAAGGGGTACCTGTTGAAGAAGGACAGCATGCTTAAGTGGAACCGGAAGTATTTCCGTTTGTACGAGCACATGTTGTATTACTTCGCCAACGAAACTGACCAGGAGCTTCTTGGAGTTGTCGATCTGCGCACTGGATCTGACGTCCCAGGTGTTGGAGGCGTCGCGATTTTCGAGAAGGCTGCTGAAGCTCCTTCGAAAAGCGGATTCATTTCCCTGAACGGCTTGGTGTCGTCCATATCGGGCAGCCTCTTTGGCGGTGGTTCCAAACAACTGGGGAAAGATGGCGATGACGATGACGACGATGGCGATGACAGATCGAGGGAGCTCGTTCGCTTTGCAGTATCGCTGACAACGTCAAGTGTGCTATGTGAAGAATCAGAGAAGTTTGTGAACGCACACATCGAGAGCGGCACGTCTGTAAAAAGTGGGGTATCGCGAAAAGGATTTTACGTAAATGGGCAGGATCTTGTGGACTTTTTGGTGACAGAAATGAGCACCCAAACGAAGTCGCAGGCGTTTACAACGGCGCAAGAAATGATGGAGCTTGGAGTTCTGAAGCCAATCCAGATATCGTCCGACGCTGGGGCTCGCAAACAAGCGCCACTGAGAAGTTTCCAGTGCTCCAAAATCGTGTGGTATAGTGTTGATTCAATCAACCTTGCAGACGACTCGGATCTGGATTCTGAAGACAGCTCGAGCGTTACAACACCCCGCGATGTTGAGAAGCCGGTAGCATCCAGCAAGTCGAAACCTCTCGTTGTTGGCTCCAACCAGTTCTCGATTATTACTCCCACCAAGTGCTACGATTTAAAAGCCAAAAACCCGAAGATTGCTAAGATTTGGGTGAGGCGATTGCGACTCGCTACGCAAGGAGGGACAGCTGATGACATCGAGGAAATGCCAGAGGAGACACCGATGGCTGGAGCTTCGTTGGTCCCCAAGACAATGCGCTCACAACGGGATGTTGTGCCACAGGTTCAACACGCAAAGACATACGTGCATGTCCGCATCCGTGCAGATGGTCCGACCAAGGTCTTAGAGCTGTTTGAAGGCGGCGAAGAAGACTTTGACGAAAAGGAGAGTAAATATGAACTTTCCAGCACGGCGTCGGCGTCTTCAGGATCGCCTACAGCTAGCGAGACTTCCACAAACGCATTCGAGTCGTTGACATCTGGAATGGCGTTGCATCTGCGCATGGATGGAGTCGGTATCTCTTGCGTAAACGAACTCCCCATGGAGTTGGTGTACATCTACCTGGGTGGAATCAGCCTCCATTATTCTCGTGTGAATTCCAACATGAGAATGAACATCACGCTGGACGATGTGCAGATCGACAACCAGAGTGAAGAAGCGACATTCACAAAATTGCTGTGCCCGCGAATAGAAAATGGGGTTGTAGGTGCAGCCACCCCTACTCGGAAAAGGACCGTTGGTGACATCGATGAAGACCTTGCAGAGATGGTTAACCAAGGCAGAGGAGCTGGTGGCTCTGATGGCGATGACTCACAAGAAGGTACAGGGTTGATCTCGAACCAGAACATCTTCAGCTGCGCGGACTGCAAGTATCGTCAGGCGAATGTAGCTGCAATGCATTTCTGTTGCACCTGGTCAAATGAGCAGGGCAATACGGATTACTTCAAGCACTGCTCCTTTTGGTTGTACCCAGTCATCACTCAACTGGATGAAGAGCTCTTGGTGTCTGCCAGAGCATTCATGGCATCGATGTCACAATCGTGGGGAGAGAACCGATCGCAGAACCGTGGCGGTGAAATTCGGCTGAAGAGTATCCCAATTGAAACGATGATGGAATCTCTGTCGGAGTACAGGGAAAACACTTTGAGTGACGAACTGAATCCACTTCAGAGTCTGAAATCGTACACCACGACGTCGTCCTCGGAGGCGCGGAAAGTGTATTTCGCCTTACTGCACATACACCCCATGGACTTTGATATCACGTTCCGCAGCGACGTGTTCCAGACAAGCACGACTATCAGTCTTCACGAAGCAGCCAGCTTCAAGAAGTCGAAGTTTCCTGGTAGTCATGCGGATGAAATGAAGCGGTCAAGTTCAGCACCGTCCTCGTTCATTGACAGCAGTAACGACGATTCGTCCTCCGCGACCTGGACCATTCCTAGTCTGACCATGCACGTGCCTGATCTGGATAATGCTCCGGTCCGCCTGAACGCCCTGATGATTGAGCACGCTTTCGGTACAAGTGGCGACCTGACCCGCCGAGTTTCGAAGTACTACACCCGCCAGTTGTGGAAGCAACTCCACAAGATCTTGGGATCATTTGATTTCCTAGGAAACCCAGTCGGATTCTTGGATCACATTGGTACAGGAGTGCGTGATTTTGTCTATGAACCTCTGGAAGGCTTGAAGATCGGAGGCAAGGGCTTCAGCAAGGGCTTGGCCAAGGGCACAGCGAGTTTGATGTCGAACACGGTGGACGGCACTTTCGACGCCGCGAGTAAGATTTCGGGTACGTTTGGACAGGGATTTGCGAACCTCAGTTTGGACGATCACTACCAACAGAATCGCGCCCGTGCCCGCCGTCGCCACGTCCGAGGTCTACGCGAAGGGCTGGTGCAAGGCTCGCGAGAGCTAAGCCTTGGAGTTTACGAGGGTGTTTCTGGCCTCGTGCTCAATCCTATGCGAGGCGCCCAGGAGAGTGGCGCTGTGGGCTTCGTTCGTGGTACGATCACTGGAATCATCGGCCTTCCCGTTAAACCAGTGGCCGGTATCTTTGACTTCGCATCCCGTGCTACTCAAGGTGTTCGGAACCGGTCATTGCAGAACGGACAGAACATGCGACGCGTCCGACGACCGCGTGTGTTCGGGCGCTACAATGAGCTGAAGTGCTACAAGGAAGCTGACACAATTGCGTACGAGATGCTCAAAAGGGTGGGCGGTGAACGGTTGTCAGGAGAGAAAATTATCTTCTACAACGAAATCATGCAGTACGTGAGCGCTGCCGATCTTACGCGTGAGGCTCGAGACCGGCGGCGTAGTGGAAGCATTGGCAATGGCAAGTCGAAGAGCAACGACTCCACACGTGAGCGCACGAACTCGCTGCGACGCGCTCTACAGGAAGACGATGAACGTCGTCGCGCTGCTGGCGAACCTTTGAACTCTCGCACAGGCGAGAGTAGTGGGCGCAAGCTACGTTATGAGGTCGTATTTTACCAGAAGAAGTTGGGTATGGATCTGGAGACGGATTTTTACTGTGAGAACGTGACAATTAAGGCGATGGATGAGACGGCACGGTCGAAGGCCAAGGTTCGTGGGCAGATAGCTGCCGGACAAGAGATGCTGCAAGAGGGAGACTGTCTGATTGGTGTTGGTGGTGTGGATGTGCGTGGCATCGGTTTCCACGAGACACTGGCGCTACTGCGCGGCACGACACGACCAGTCACAGTTCAATTCGAGAGCGCCGAGGAGTTGATGCAGGAGGTACCAACACCAAAGCCGGATAATACCGATAGTGGTGAAAACGAGTTTGGAGCAACAAGTAGGGCGCGACTACGCCGGTTGTCTTTGGCTGGTCCAGGATCCGGAAACGACGCAGAAAACGAGGCGATCAAGAAGATCAAGGTGCAGTTGTCACACTGGCTGATCGTTACGGAACAGCGAGTGCTCTACATCAATGTAGGGTCGTTCTCCAAGCCAGTGGTAGAGTGGATGACGCCACTGCGCTACATCTACCGTGTCGAGTGGCAGAAGAGCACAGCGCAGATATCCCTCCACCTCAGCGTGGGCGTGGACAGCTTACCGATGGGTCCGCGTTTGCGCCCGTCTCTTAAGGCTATCGATGGCCACGAACGGGATATGAACGTGTTTTTGGACGTCATGTGGCACAGCTTTGGCTCAACCACTGCTGAAGAGCAGGAGCTTTGGCCGTCGGACACGAGTCTTAATGGTTATCTGCTGAAGAAGGGCGGGTTCTCGACGGTGCGTCGCTGGTTCGTGCTGAGTCGCAACTGCCTCTACTACTTCTCCAGTCGCAAGCAGCTCCGCGGGATCATTCCCCTTGGCCACGTGCGTCTCGAGACAGACGCGGGCGATGCGCGTTGTCTGCGCATCACGAACGCCACGCGATCGCAGCCTCTGGTCACGTTGCAGCTCGACAGTGGCCAAGTGGTGGAGCGCGTGCAGAGTGAAGTGGTGCTGGTGGCTGCGTCTACACAGGAGCTGGAGATGTGGCAGTCGTCGTTGGCACACGCCGCCGGCAAAGGGATGCGGCACTCTCGCGGCACTCGCTTCTTCGTTCCAACCGCAGCTTCTCGACTCGAAATCGGTACGCAGGAAACGCCAGACTTTGTGGTGAAGCCCCTCACGGAAGCTCTGAAGAAGACGGTCGAGGTGTTCAACTCGAAGCTGCCATAGTGACTCGACTGGCGAGTTGAAGTGTGTATGTTGCTGTATGAGGTGTACCACATGAATATTTAGACTCAGTTTTGCACTAATTCCTTACGATTTCCGTTGTTTCATTTTGTTTGAGCGTGTCAATCGTATCATGTTTGAGGAGCTCCCGACGACGCGCGTCTTCTGGGCTGGCGTTGTGGCCTTCCGCCTGTGGAATGCGCTGTTCGTGCGCACGTCCTTCAACCCGGACGAGTACTGGCAGAGTACGGAGGTGGCGCATCGCCTCGTCTTCGGCTACGGATACCTGTAAAACCAATTCTTAACAATTATGCTACGTTTTTTTTTTTTTACAAATTTATTGGATTTTTATTGACCTGCAGAACTTGGGAGTGGCAGAGTGACGCCAAGCTACGAGGTTTTGCTCATCCGGCACTATTCGCAGGACTTTACAAGCTTCTGGAGCTGCTGGTTGGTGGATTTTAGTCTGAAAAAAAGATACTGGACTTTGTGCTCACTTGTGATTGCAGAATCTGGACTCGCGCTGGGCAGTGGCTTATGGACCGAGGCTTTTGCAGGGGCTGCTGTCTGCAGCCAACGATTTCTTCTTGTACAAGCTGGCCAGGAACTACTTCGATGCCAAAGCGGCCAAGTGGGCGCTGCTGTGTCAGTTGTTCTCGTGGTTCACGTTCTACGTGATGGTGCGGCCGTTCTCCAATTGCGTTGAGACACTGTGCACAACGGCGGCGCTGGCGTATTGGCCGTGGGATTTTTTGGTACGAAGGGAAGTTCTTTGGAGTAGGAGGGGATTCGGCTGATGGTTGGTGTCGTGATAGGACGGAGCAAGCAAGAAGAAGGATGAAGCTGTCTCGACGAAACGTAGCAATCGCGCGCTAGCGCTTGCGTTAGCAGCGCTGGGCGTACTTTTCCGTCCGACGAACGCCATTATGTGGTTGTATCCGGGTGTTGTGCATTTCTTGCAGACGCACGACCGCGCTCATCTCATATTTGGCGTTGTAATGCCAATTGCGATGGTTACCATTGTGACCATGCTGTGCATCGATCGCCTCGGATATGGAGAGTGGACATTCGTGCCGTACAATTTCTTCAAGTTTAACGTTCTGGAAGTAAGTTCTGGCTGGAGGTGCTGGCAGGGAGAACAATATTATCTGACATTTTGCTTTGTGCTGCCCAGGGCAAAGACAAACTGTACGGCGAGCATCCATGGAGCTGGTATTTCTCTCAGGGATATCCTGCTATTGTTGGGACAACGCTACCCATTGTAATCGCTGGTTATCTTACTGTTCCGGTTAGTATCGTACTTGGTATAAAATGACCTTTATTCCTAACAACGCGAACATGTCTCTTTGAAGCCCTCGAAGAAAGACCTGGGCCGTGTGATTATGTGGGCGATCTTCGTCTACAGCAATGCTGCTCATAAAGGTGAGATAACTACATGTCATTGACTTGTGCACATGTTAATATTTGGCTTTATCCTGCAGAGTTCCGCTTTGTTTTACCCCTCCTTCCGCCTGCGTTCGTGTACGCTGGATACTGCTTACGCAACCTTGAGCGCAAGCTTTACGTTCAATTTCGCGAGAGAACCCAGTGGAACTTGCTGCGTCTTGCTGCTTTTTCAGTCATTGTACCGAATATGCTCAGTGCCTACTACTTGTCACGAAGCCACCAGGTACGTTACTTGCTACTTAAGTATTCAATGCCCCTCTTTTGCCATGCCAACATTCATTTCGACTCTGAAGCGTGCTCCTGTCGAGGTCATGGACTATCTGGCGGATCGTATCCAAGGTTCCATATCTGTTCACGGATCCTATCACTTCATCCTTTCTTTAGTGACCGAGTCGTTCCTTGCTGCAGAAAACCCAGAGACTTCGATCCACTTCTGGACTCCATGCCACGCAACTCCCTACTACAGCTATGTGCATCAAAACGTCTCCATGTGGTTCCCTGACTGCTCCCCAGCGTAAGTCTCAACTCATTTGGCTTGTGGAAATAAATAACTCTATTTACTTGGTATCTGTCTGGACTAGCAACCGCGAGCGAACCGAAGGATGCGAGTCGCACCAGCTCGAGCGCAATCCAAGGCATTTTCTCTCAAAGCTCTACCGTTTGTCGTCCTCGGATGGTGATGCCACTGACGCTCCATCGCTGGCGCTTCCGAACTACGTCGTGACGTACTCCACCATTGCTGCCAAGATCAGACCGCTTCTAGCTGCCACGCAGTATGTCGAGGTACTGCCCTTTACAATCGCTTGTCGCTGTATTTTGTACAGGCTGACAGTGTTTGGCTTCGTTTGCAGGCGGCATCGTTTCTTCATAGTGACGTGAGCGGCGATGCCGATTCCTCGGAGGTCGTCTCGAAGATGTTGGTGTACAGGCGTGCAGTGCAGTAGCAACTGAAGCACCGGCAATAGAACGGTTACCGAAGGGTCTTGCGGTTTTCGGTGCTGGCCTCACATAGTCGTCGCCGAGGTTTCTGGAGACGATCAGCGGTACCAGCATTTAATGAATGAGGACAACGTTCGTCTCGAGTGACGCCGTGCTGCTTGTCGTACGTTCGACGCATTGTTGGTTTGTTGCTGTGCTTGTATGGATGGAGGTTGCGAGCGGACTGCGGCTGAGGCGAGTCGACATCTGCGGCGGTCGATGCGTGCGTGAAAGTGGACGAGCTCGGATTTATTTAGTTGGTTAAACACAAGCTGGGCACGCAGGAGAAAATGGACGGGGTTGCGTGGCTGAAGGTTGGCGTCAGGTTTCAGCATTGAGTAGTTCGGCGGCATCGCGCACGAAGGCGCCAATCCAAGCCACGTGTACCATATGCAGTGGTGCAGCAAAGCTGGCAACTGTTGCAACTAGCGACGTCGTCGGTCGTCCCGATCGTAGCCTCCACGGCCACGGTCGCGATCATCGTAACGGCCGCGTCCTCGGTCCCGGTCGTCGTGCCGGCCTCGGTCTCTATCATCGTAGCGACGCGAGTAACCGCCGCGGTCTCGGCTGCGACTCCGTCGTCCGCGGTCGCGACTGCGGTCTCTGCGATCGCGTCCTCCGTACTTTGCACTGGCAAGTCTCGGTCCGAGATCTGCAACAAAGTTGTCGAATGTCAGAAAAACCGGCGAAGTCACTCACTACCTTGCCACGTCAAGCGTACATTGTCCAGGGGTCTTTTCGTGTCCACGCTTCCGTTTGGCGTGTTCAACTCTAATCTTCCGACCCTGGATCTCTTGGCTGCATTCAAAAAAGCACAACCAAAGCACCATTAGTCACAATCTTCAACAGTTGCAAGTTCAAAAATCCTCACGCACTTGTTGAGCTCCTTCACTGCATCTTCAGCATCGCGAATGTCCTCGAACGTCACGAAGCCAAAACCCCTACACATATGAGAATAATCTCATCAGCTCACGTCGCAATTGGAATATCCACTTGGAATTCCTCTCTCACCTCGACTCTTTCGTCACGGGGTCCACGATCACTTCACACTTGTCCACACGTCCGTACTTGGAGAAAAGCTCCTGCAAATCCTGCTCCCCCACGCGTGTGGCTAGGTTTGCCACGTACACGTTGTTGCCAGGGTTGCCCACGTCCGGCTTGGCTGCAGCTTTGGCAGGCTCAGGAGAGCGACTGCGACTGCGACTGCGACCCGCCGTCTCTTGCTCCTCCTCCTTGTCCTCGCTGTCCGGCGGGTTCGGGCTCTTCTTGTCTTCGTCGTCGGCTCCTGGGGACGGCGAGCGGCTGCGGCTGCGACTGCGGCGCGGAGAAGGCGAACCTTGGTCCGACATGATGCTGGTGGCTGGAATCTTTGCGAATGTTGTTGCCCCTTCGCCTCACTTGGCTTCGGCTTTCGAGCGGGTGCGGACGGGTGGCATGGGGAAAAGAGCAGCATCAGGCATAGTGGGGACAAGTAAAATACCACCGATGAACGTGACACCCCAACTCTGGTGGACGTGGTGGTGCACGGTTTCATTGCATAAAACGGTCGGTTTCACAAAACCTATTTTCGTCTGATTGAAATTGCTGTGTTTTTTCGTGTAGAACACATCGTTTTTAAATCACACCAAATTGATGTGGCGTACATTTGGAAACACTCTTCCGCATCCCCCTCATCACTGACACTTGTTGAGTGGCTAAGGTGGACTATAGTACCAAGTGACTACCGGTAGCAATGGCACGCTCTAAGCAATCGTCACGCAAGGCCAAGAGCGGCGGACGGGACGTGTACGCTGAAGGGAAGAAGGTGGCAGCTGAGCGCAAGAAGACCAAGGCCAAGATCAAAGCCAAAGGCAAGGCTAAGCACGCGGCCAAGCTCGCCAAAGAGGAGAAGAAGCGTCTCGCTCGAGAAGGCTCCAATGACGCTCCAGTTGCCAACAACGAGGACGACGGCTTCATTGAGTTTGTGGCTGATGATGTGGAGAGCCGGAAACCCTCAAGTAAGAAAGAATCGCTTAAAAAAGAGGAAAACCACGCGCTGCAGCTCGAGTCGCGGCCGTGGATGAGCCAGCGCAAAGGTTACTTCAACAGTAACGTGTACCTGTGTCTGCACGAGGAGATCATGGACTTCGTGACCTTTATCAGCCCTACAGAGGAGGAGCTCAGCAGCAGAACTCAGCTTATTGAGGAGATGCGAGACATCGTCAAGGGACTTTGGCCTGGAGCGACAGTGGAAACTTTCGGCTCGCACTACACGCAGATGTTCCTGCCGCAGAGTGACATTGACATGGTGCTGTTTGGAGTTCCAGAGGGGAAGGAGCCCCTGTTTAAGTTGGCCCAGTGTCTTGAAGAGAAAGAGCTCGTGAGTTACTTGGAGGTGATCGATAAAGCCAGGATTCCCATTGTCAAGATGGTGCACAAGACAAGCGACATCCACGTGGACGTGTCGTTTAATGTGGCGGGTGGTCTGGCCACTGGAGATCTGGTCAAGCACTACATGAGGGTGTACCCGTCGTTCCGGCCGCTGACGCTTGTGCTCAAGTACTTCATGGTGCAACGAGGACTGAACGAGACGTACTCGGGTGGAGTGGGCTCTTTCCTGCTGCAGATGATGGTGGTCAGCTTTCTGCAGCAGCATGGACGGTCACTGGGAGCAGAACATGACGACCCGAAGTATAACAACTTGGGCCAATTGCTGATGGGCTTTTTCACGCTGTACGGACGCGATTTCAACTACACGGATTTGGCGATCTCCGTGCGCAGCGGTGGGTCGTACTTTCGTAAGTCAGATCGTCGCTGGTTTGATGCTGGACGGCCGTTCCTTATCGCGATGGAGAACCCGAATGAACCTAGTCTGGATATCGGAAAGAACTCGTACGAGATGCGCACTGTCAAGCGCTCGTTTGACTACGCCCGACAGGTATTAGAGAACGAAATTTATCGTCACGGCCAGTTCAATGCTCTCCCTGGCAGCATTTTGGGCACGATCCTTCAAGCAGATAGCAACTTGGTCAAGAGAGAGCCACCTGAGCATTTCGGGTATGACATTCTGCACCACGACCCTGAGAAAACAGCCGAGATCAGGCAACAGTACGAGATGCGTCGCGACGAGGAGGCCAGCAAAAAGCGCGTCATTGAAGCAGCGAAGAAACCCCGACACAACAGTACCAGGGAGCCTCCCCACAAGCGATGGAAAGGACGCACAAGCCGAACATACTGAGCAAATGTCTTGTTAAGCCCATAGTTTAGTCGTTGAAGGGAGCTTCAGCAAAACTCAATATCTACAGTACTTCGAAGCAGCACTTTATGCGCTATCGTCTGCTCGGACAAACAATACCTCCGCTATGCTTCTTGCAGCAGCTCGGGGGAAGCTGGCCTGAACTTGATGTACTTCAAAGCAGATGCAGAGTTCGGGTTCTTCGGCTTCCACTTCAAGGCGTTTGCTTTTCTGTAGTTGCGCTGCTCGTCCGGGGTCATGGATTCCATCTTGATACATTCTAGCTTGCAGGCCTCACTGCATGTCCCCAACATATTCGTGGCACATTTGGAGCACTGCAAGATCAGGCCATGACACATCAAGTTGCTGCAGTTCGTATGCTGATTGCATGGGTCGCCGCACTGGAAGCAACTGCCCAACACATCTTCGGTCACTTCCTCTGACTCGGTTAATTCACCCACGCAGCGCTGGTCGAACACGAAGTTCTTGCCCTTGAACAGAGAAACCTCCTCGCCTCCACCAACTGCAGAGCGGCCAAGTGCCTCCCTCGCAGCTTCCTGTTGCCCCTTCAAAAACCGCATGTAGTTGACGATGCCGCCGTGCAGCTTCTGCACGTTCGAGATGCCTTTGTACTGCGTCAGATACGCGCCCACCTTCTCGCATCGGATGCCTCCGGTGCAGTACATCATCACTTCCTTCGGTTTCTCTCCTCGGACCTTCTCGTGCTTCTCGAGAATTTCGTCCAGTGCGTCGAATGTGTCTCTAAACGTATCCACCATGATCCGTGTAGCTCCGTCAAAGCGTCCGATCTCATGCTCGTAGAAGTTTCGTACATCAAGCACGAGAGTATCCGAGTTGTCGGTCTCGTTCCTGTGTTTCAGCTTCTGGTGCCACTGCTCTGGCGGCAAGGAATTGCCCGATTCCTGCAGGTTCAACGGCCCTCCTTGGAAACCATCATGCAGAATCATGTCTCGAATACGGATATCGAGCTTATGGAATGGTTCTGCAGCGATTTTATCTTGTTTTTGAGGTGTGTCCTCGATCAACTGTCCGTAGAAGAGCTTGGCTTCTTTCAGCAGTCTCGGGAACGAGCGTTCGAAAGCGCCTACCACTGGCTCCGGCACCACCAACTGGCCGTTGATGCCTTCTTCTGCAATGTAAATACGTCCAACAACGCCAAGATCCCCCCACTGCTCGCGCATGTCGCGACGGAGCTTCGGTAATTTCTTCTTGTCCAGGGACGTGTAGTTGTACAGACTAATGTACTGGCGGCGGGATATCCCAGTACCATCGTCCGTAGAGAACAACCGACGCTTCCACAGTGAGGCGCGCTGCGACACAGCAACAGGAAAACGCTGGTGCGATGGCTCAAGCAACGCAGAGCGCCGAAGACGCGGCACGAGCTGTGCTGCTCTACCCAGAACGCGCATTTTCCGACCACCAATCAAATCCTCAACTGTCAACGGCTTTTCACTAGCGGTTTGTATGGAATGGCGCTATCATTTCGGTAATTGTATACCAAAGAGCTCCCTTGATCGTGCGGTTATGCTTCTCCGCCGTCTGCGTGGACCCGCCCGGCGCTGGGTATCGACTCAACCGCACGGCGATGGACTTGCTGATCCTCACCAGTACGTGAGTCTGTACAATTACGTGCCGTTGGAAGAAAGTGAGCTGCTGAGGCTGCGTCGCGGACTGTTGAGTAGCTGGCGGACACTGGGCGTGAGTGGCAGGATCTACTTGTCTTCGGAAGGAATCAATGGGCAGTTAATTCTACCAGAGAGCAACGTAGCAGCCCTATCAGAGTCGTTTCCTGATATTTTCACGAGCAAGAACATGTTCTACGGACGATTGCTGCCACAGATAGAGGAGGGTGGCCAACCGTTCTCCAAGTTAACGGTGAGGATCAGGAAGCAATTGGTGCACGATGGTTTCAAGAAAGGGGAGCTGAATATGCAGGAATCGGGCAATTCCTTGCCGCCAGAGCAGTGGCACCAGAAGTTGAAACACAGGAACGAGACCGACAACTCGGATACTCTCGTGCTTGATGTACGAAACTTCTACGAGCATGAGATCGGACGCTTTGACGGAGCTACACGGATCATGGTGGATACGTTTAGAGACACATTCGACGCACTGGACGAAATTCTCGAGAAGCACGAGAAGGTCCGAGGAGAGAAACCGAAGGAAGTGATGATGTACTGCACCGGAGGCATCCGATGCGAGAAGGTGGGCGCGTATCTGACGCAGTACAAAGGCATCTCGAACGTGCAGAAGCTGCACGGCGGCATCGTCAACTACATGCGGTTTTTGAAGGGGCAACAGGAAGCTGCGAGGGAGGCACTTGGCCGCTCTGCAGTTGGTGGAGGCGAGGAGGTTTCTCTGTTCAAGGGCAAGAACTTCGTGTTCGACCAGCGCTGCGTGGGTGAATTAACCGAGTCAGAGGAAGTGACCGAAGATGTGTTGGGCAGTTGCTTCCAGTGCGGCGACCCATGCAATCAGCATACGAACTGCAGCAACGTCATGTGCGGAGGTTTGATCTTGCAGTGTTCGCGCTGTGCGAGCACCTATCTGAATTCTTGCAGTGAAGCTTGCAAGCAAGAGTTCATCAAGATGAAGGCGATGACAACACAGCAGCAGAAGGAACACCGCAAGCAGCAGGCGGCGCAGTGGATGCCACCGATCCCAAATGCGCTGTCTAAACATGCCAGAAAGCGCTCTGAAGCTGCATTAGCGCGTAATCTGCACGCTCGTCACTTGACTATTTCACGGGCGCTCACGAAAAGTATCGACAACTCAGTGCTTCAAAACGACTATGCCTACGACCACAGCAGCTCCCTCAGTGACGATGCGTTGCTTCAACAGCTACGTGAAGACACAGCGCGTAATTGGCCCAAAGCGGAACAGCTTATCGACGAAATGCAGGGGAAATTCCTCTCGTTCCTCGTTCAAAGCACACGAGCTCAGCGGGTACTGGAGATCGGCTGCTTCACAGGCTACTCGGCTTTATGCCTAGCAAACGGTTTATCTCCTGGTGGATCCCTCGTAACCTGCGATATCCACGCCGATACGATGCAGTTTGCCCAAAGGTTCTTTGATAAAAGCTCGTGCTCGAGTCAAATCACCGCCATCAACCAGGACGGACTCGAGTACCTTTCCTCTCTCTCTTCAGGCGCAGATCAACCGCCGTTTGACTTTATCTTCGTGGATGCCAACAAGCGCAAGTACCGCGCATACTACGACTGCATTCTCGAGCAGAAACTGCTGCACCCATCAGGGTTGCTCGTCTTCGACAATACCCTGTTCCGGGGCCGTGTCGCCGCGTACGCCAATGGATTGGCAAGCAGCAAGGAGCGGATCGCACGTGGCTTGACTGAGTTCAACAGTTACGTGGATCAAGACCCGCGGACGACGCAGGTAGTCATGCCATTGTGGGACGGACTCACTCTGGTGCGACTGCAGCAGTAAACGAAAGGAGCTAAGACTGGTGGAGAGTGCCGGAACGGCAGCAATAGATTAATAATTTACAGCTTGAGGCTGCTCTTGTAAGTGACTGGTAAATAGGCTGCCTTGAGCCTGGAATTGTGGTGGAGCTCACTCAGCTCGACTGCTCCACTTTGCGTAGGGACCCGCGCGAGAGCAGGATGGATTCGTCGCCCATTGCGAGCATATGACGAGCGCGCACGCCGGTTTCTTCAGCGGATGTAGTAGAGACGGAGGCAATTGTGAGTGCGAACAGGACGGCGAGGCAGCGGAGGACTTGCATTGCTGGAGATTGGAGAGCTCTTGAGGTGCTGCAAGATAATTGAGGAGTGAGCTGAAGGCTTCAAAATTCGCACAAGTCACACACACGTCCCAAAAGTCCAAAAATACAGTGGGATTTGTCCACTTGCACCCGTCTTTGTGTACCCCTTTTACTTTTGATACCGTTTTGAACGATATAATTGTAATAAACCTTTACAAGGATGCAGATATTGGTGCCTTTACAGATGTCTGTCATACTCGATTGATTTCATCCTGTCCAGAACCAAGATAGTTTCGATGAGAATGAAACGAATTGTCAGCTGGGTGGCTTCGCTCGGAGCCACAATCACGACGGTGACTCGCTGCGCATGGCAAAAACCACCCTGCACTGAGCAAACCAGCCGAAAGTAGCGCAGAAGCTTTTAGTTGTCGATGAAGATCACAATACATGTAGTTGATGAAGATCACAATACATGTACAACCTTACATGATAGTGCCTTGCACCTAGAATCGAGAATCTAGATATGCTTTCAGTAGGTACAACTTGTACTACTTGTAGTCTATGAGTAGTGTGGATCATAGCGTTTCAGTATATCTACTCTTTTCTCTGCACGCAGTCAGTAGCTACATGCTGGCAGCATGGTGCTGCTCACAGTGATGGCCATTTATAATGGAGTACTCGAAAATAGTGTATACATGTATACATCCTATTGCAATATTTGCACTACAAAAGTGAACTACAATCCAGATTGTCGTAGCTACAAATTGAGGAAGCGTACGTCACCTGTCGAAAATGCTAACCTCTCGGATGCTGTCGCGTGGCGGTCTCAGTCGCAGTATATCGCTGCAGCAGCGTCTGCGCCTGGGTGGCATCGCATCTCGTTGTATTGGCACATCCGCCCCGGACTCGAAGGAGCCTGAGCCCAAGCCTAAGACGAAGCTACTGGACCGCGTGGTGGACAAACTCAATGACTCTATCAAGAAGCACCCAGGTGAGACCCTCGCCGTGCTTTTTGCGTCCGACATCGGCGGAATCAGCGCCATGTACGGTTTCATCTCCCTTACAGGCCTCGAGTTCTCGCCCGAGTTCGCATTGGCGTTTGCTGCCAGTCGCCCCTTCCGCCGCTTCCGTCTTCCACTGGATTTGGCAGTAGCCGCTGGCGTTGCGAAGGTCTTCCCAGCCTTCTCCAAAGTGCGACTGTCGGAGCTGACAGGCGCTCTACCGAAGTACGCACCATCGGTCAATAGCTTGTAGGTCTAGTGTCGCTACTGACGATCTCGTTTGTGCTCTTAATGTGCTGTAGTGGGGCTAGCGCTTCGGCGTCGTCGACGATCTCGAACTCCGGCTTCATGTCCAAGACGATGAACAAGGCCAAGGAGGTAATCGACAACTACGGCGCTGCGTACATGATGGGCTCTCGGATTGCCGGCGTGGGAGTGGTCTGCTCACTGTACGCCCTGATCAAGCAGGGGGTGGACGTCACGCCAATCCTCGCCTCGTTGGGCATGGGAGAGGTGGGTGAAGCTCTTGGCGGGTATGCTGCTGCAGTAGTCTTCGGCAGCGCCATATATCCATTCACACTGGGAGTATCGGGCTATATTGTGCCTGTGGTCGCCAAGGTTCGCAGGACGATCATGCCATAAATTGAGATCATCATTGCCTTTAGAGGTCGGTAAATACATGTTACTGCACCCTGCACCTTTCGCTTGGTCACCACAGGGTTCCTCAGACTTTCGTACGGAAGTTAGATAAAAAAATCACCACAGTGGCAGTCCATTGATCGAAGTGAAGAAGAAAGCGACCCCAAGGGCAGCCCAAGCAACAGCAATCCAGCGAGCGATGGACTCGTCCACGTTGCTTGTTGCGCTCGACCTGATTACGGTTGCGAGCACCGAGACTTTGATTCGGTTAAAGTATCCCGCCATTTGACTTGATTAAAGTATTGCACGATAAGACCCCAGCACCACACTCATCCTCCTTGTGTCATTCCCCAATTTTGCAGCAACATGGTGGCCAACTCGCAGCACGAAGCGGCAGCGACGTCCGATGCCAATGTGACGACCAATGCAACGGCAGGCGCAACAGCCTCCCCATTGCAGAAGCGTGACGTGTATCTCACTGGCTTCGGCAAGTTTGGTGACATCCTCGAGAACCCCACGACGCTGTTGGCCAGGAAGCTGGCGGAGCATCCGAAAGTGACCGAGTCTCACGTTCTAGAAGTCTCTGCTGAGAGTAAGACAATGATACACTGCTATGCAATTACAGCGGTTCTGAATAATGGAAGTAACACTAAACGGTTGTCATATTGGTACACTTTAGGCTGCGTGGAAGAGCTCTCGCAGATGTACGCAAGGGCAGAGGTGAAGATGAATTGACGCATTGCCAATGCGATTACTCTAGTAAGGCTAAATGGTTTCGCTTTACATCCTTTGAACAGGAGCGTGGACGGCCCTGCATCTTCCTGCATTTTGGCGTAAGCGCCATCTCGCGCAGCATCAAGCTGGAGCAGGTGGGCTACAACGTGGCGGACTTCCGCATCCCAGACGAGCGGGGTTACGTCGCAATGAACGAGGTCATTCACAAGGGCGAACCATCCGACATCTCTACAAACCTGCCTCTAGAAGAAATGCTGGCGACGCTGCAGGCTGTGCACCCCCGCGTTGCTCTCTCGAATGACCCCGGTCGCTACATCTGCAACTACGTGTACTACCGATCCCTCGTGTGGGTCAAGCACCAGGATACCAAGGAGGTGAGTTGCTACAACATTCATAGCTGTCTAGTGTCCCCCTACCTGACGCTGCAATTGCTGGTGGTTTTCTTTTTGTAATGGCAGAAGCACTTTGCGCTGTTCGTGCACGTGCCCGAGTTCCGGAACGTCGTTTTTGAGGACCAAGTGGCCGTCGCCTCCAAGATCGTGGATCTCGTGGCTGACCTGTAAATGACCACTACAACGTCGAAAGCGTTTAGTAGCATCAAGTGAAATGCGTTAAAATGCCCAATGCACACGCTCAAAATGTGACGGTTTTGAATTTGTACTCTAAAACTTTACGCGACTTGCGGTTATGCGCTCATAAACTTTTGCGAGACTTGAAGCCATAAATTGACGTGGTACACACCACCTACGACCTTACACTTTCTGGTGTTGCGCACACCAGTCACTGGCACGTCAAACCGCCGGCGCCATCCATTCCGCCTGTAATTACCGGTACCGACCGGGCCTGCTGCTGTCACTCACTAAGACTCGAAGAGACCAACCGCGAGTGGCGTCCGGGGGACCAGACCCAGCACAGCATAGCACCTACAGCCATGAGCGCCCAGCAGACCAATGCGGAGCTCAAGGAGGCCATCAAGCGCCAGGTGGAGTTCTACTTCTCGCGCGCCAATCTGGCCAACGACGCCTACCTCGTCTCGCAGATGAACTCACAAATGTACGCGCGCTAAAATATTTGCAATTTACTTGAGAGAAAAAAAAAAACTAATTGCTACTGTTGTGACCAGGTACGTGCCCGTGGAGGTCATCGTCAACTTCTCCAAGATCAAGCAGCTGACGGACAACACGGCGCTGCTGGTGGAGGCCGTGCAGGACTCGGACATCTGCAGCCTCAATTCGGCCAAGGACGCCATCAAGCCCAACATCAAATCCGAGCGCACCACCATCATTCTGCGCGAGATCCCGTCCTCGACTAAACCGGAGGACGTTGAGGCCATCTTCGACGGCTGCGGCAAGGTCGCAAGCGTGCGCAGCGACGTCGGAGACACGTGGTTCGTCACCATGAACTCGGAATCGGAGGCCGTCAGCACGCTGCTGGCTCTGCGCAGCAAGACGTTCAACGGTGCCGCCATCAAGGCGCGTCTTAAATCCGAGAACGTGCTGAAGTCGTTCTACCCCACGCAGCCCGCGGAGAACGTTATCGCTCCCAGCGTGGGCGCCCCGTACGGCGGCCGAGGCTACTACGCCTCACCCAACATGGGATACTACGACAACTACGGTGTCCAATACAACACAGTGAACCCTCGCGCAGGTCAGCACAACAATTACAGCAATGGAGCGGAGCGGTATGCCGGAAACAACCAGCGCGGGGGCGCTGTCGCTGGCCGCGGACAGGGCCGCCAGAACCGATCGAACGGCACAGGAAGTCACCAGCAGAAAGAAGCCCGCGCGAAGAGCGGCAGCTTTGAGCAGCGGGGACCGGGCAGCGCGCGTAAGAACAAGGACAAGCGCTCAAAGGCGGAGAAGCAGGCTAACGGCAGCAACGGTAAGAAGGCTGCCGCTGCTGCTCCCGCAGAGCGTCAGCCCGTTCTGAACGCGGCGAACTTCCCTCCGCTCCCCACAGCTCAGGAAAAGGGCGAGGTGTCGAATGTGATCACCTACAAGTACCACCACGAGGACATCATGGAGATCGTTAAGAACATGGACGAGAACGACTGTATGTTGCCCGAGGGTAAGATGGACTACGCTGTGCACCCGGCGGCCTTGACACCCGAGGCGCACCCGGACTTGCTGCGCAACCAGCGCACATACAGTATTGAGCAGGCTCGTGACGCCATGCGCCAGGGACGACCGATCCGCAGTGACTCAGTGGGCTCAATTGACTACGAGAGCATGATGTACGGTGAGGACTACACGAAGGAGGCTCGTGAGCAGCGCAAGCAGAAGGCTGAGAGCACACCTGCACCTGCTGACTCGGCCCCTGTTGCTAAGCCGGCTGCCTCGCCTAAATCAACAAAGCCATCCCCTGTGGCTGCGAAGGTGGTCGGCTACGCCGCGGCTGTGATTCATGGCACTCCGGCTCCGACGCCTGCCGCCGAACCGAAAAAGAAGCAGCCTGCTGCCAAGACGGCCGTGAAGACTCCTGCCAAGGATGAGAAGAAGCCTGTCAAGAAGACGGGTAAGACTGCCGAGAGCGCGCCCAAGGCAGCTGCTGCGCCGGCGGCGGATGAAACGTTACCGAAGACTGGTGCATGGGGTGGCCGTAACTTCCTCGATGTGGTTAAGGCTGATCCCCCTGCTGCGCCAGTGAAGGCGACGGCAACTGCTCCCGCGAGCGAAAGCGAGAGTGAGAGCAAGTAGACATTGGCGCATTGGCGAGGCTGTGGTGATGGCGTGGTTGGTTAGGCGAGGAGGACTCGTCTTGAGTTGGGTCCTGGTCTGATGGCAGCTTTGGAGACGGTTGATGTTGCAAGCGAGTTCGTAGCTTCAGCTTCAGTCACCCACTGGCTGCTGTTGGTTGGTCTGTCAGTTGGATTGTCGAGTGAGTTGAGGAAAACAATGAATCAAGACGACCACTGACTGGAACAATGATGTGAACCGGCCTGATGGTGGTGAAGACGCCGAGGAGCGGGTGTGGTGTAGCTCTCAGCTGTCGTTGTGTTCTCTGCATTTTGGATATTTTTCTTCATTATACATGGATTTGCTGGATGCCCAAAGGCGAGCGTGCACGATGTTCATTCGTGACGTAAGTGTACCTCGAGCAGAGAGTTTGACGTGGGTGTTTGCTTCACTCCCCAAGCCGTCAGCGCCCAAGGTTGTTCAAGCAACTTGCGGTGCCCAGGCGAGGAGAAATTTATAGGTGCAGTCCAATTGAGTCTTGGAGTGTTCTGCTCGGCAGAGTGCAATAAGAGAATCAATCTGGGTGTCTTCACCGACATGCATGCCACGACAGCAATAACAAAATAGACATGGGGACGAGGACCTGGCGACGATTTCTTCTTTCCATCTCTTGTCTTTTGCCATTGCGTTTGAATATTGGACGCGACCAGTTTCACACGAGTGTTTCCGTGTTGACTACGCTGTCTTCCATGCTTGATGTCAGGCTCGAGTTCAAATACACAATTGCAGCCTTGCCTGCCTGTTCCTCGTTCATATACTTGGCGTTCATGACTTGGATCTTCTCAAACATCTCACGTTTGCTTCTGGGAAGCCCAGAGGAGGCAGGGAATCCCAGCGTACGCAAAGCCACCGGCTGGAGGTTCGGGCACGAGCTGCCGATGAATCCCTTCCACCAGTGAATCGGACTGCACTTCTGCGCGGATTCCCATATCGCATCGTCAGCGAAAAGACCCGATCGTGCTGTGAAGCGAGTCAGCTCGTCCACAATGCTGCCATAGACTTCTGCGTTTGTAGTTCTCTTTATATACGCCAGGGCCTCGCTCGTGGCTTCTCCTGACAAACCCGACGGTGGAAATCGTGGATCCAGGAGATAAGCAGTGTACATTGCGGGGTGTTGGATAGACTGCCAATACTTCGAGATGACATGCTGGAACTTTGACGCGAGACTCCCATACTTGTCAAGATGAGCCCACAACAGCGTAAAGCGATGGTAGAATGTAGACAGCAAGGGGGAATCCGACTCGAACATCTTCATAATCTCGAAAAAGGGTTCGAAGAGGCCTGTAAACATTGAAATCTCGTCCCAAAAGGCAAGGCTGTTGATCTCGTCCTTGACCTTCGAGCTGAGATTGCTCAGCGCGCTATTTTCCGTGAGGAGAATATCCAGGGAGTGGCGGTTGCGCTCGACGGTAAACAGACATTGTAATAACCCGATTGGGCTCGCATCATTTGGGTTTCCTATTGGTGCCGTCGTATCTTGGCCAGACACGCGGGCAAGTGCGCAGCGTGCCGTGGGGTCTTGCACGAAGAAGCTCACCAATTTCTTGCAAGTGTCGAGCATGTTGGCAATGACCGGCATATCGAGCATCTCTTTCATCATTGCGTTCATTACGTGCGCGCAGCTCGGTAGAAACGTGATGGCAGGGTACTTGTGCTGCAGAGTAAGCGATGCTTGCTTCATGCCTTCGCTCGTATCTGTCACGATAACTGAGACTCTGCCTGTGCCGATCTGTGTCATAATGTTCTCGATCTTGTCAACAAGAACTTCAACTGTCTGCGTTGTCTCCCCCGTACTCTCAAAGCCAAACACAGCCGGACTCGGTTTGCTGATCACACAGCTCACTAGCAACCGCTTCTGCGGCGCCATCCAGGATTCCACTCCGAGACCCACCGCCGTCGCATCAAGTACTTCTGCTCGCAGCTTGAGCTGCACTTCAGAGTACTCAAGGTCCAGCACTGACGTCCCTAGTACTAAGGCACTAGGCGGGTCGTAGGCTGGGTTCATGCGCTTAAGCATCTTGATGAAGGCCGAGTGCTCGACCGTGGCCACAGAGAGCCCAGCACCGAAGATGGCGCGGGCCACATAGCCGTCCAGGTCACTCTTGTCATCCAGCACCGTCACAGCCGTCGGCGGCGTGGCGTCATCGCGGACCGCCGTGGGCGCCGCATCAGGAGGCTGTTCTAGAGCTGGAGCTGTGGCTGGTTCTTGTCTTTCGTCCTTCTTGATGCGCATCTTCTTGACTGGCTGGTCCGATAAAGCAGCTATTGTAGAAAAGGCAACTAAGTTACCATCACTCTGACTATACAGTGAAACCAAGGAAACCCGCACCATGTTTGCTGCTGATCTCCGTGCCCATCTCAGCCTTGACGTGCCCTGGGCAGCTCGTGCACCGGCGCGCTAGGTGCAGACGCATGCGAATGACGAGGCCGCACATGTTGAGGCCGCAGTACTTGCACGTGGCGCGCTTGTTGGGCATCACCTTGATGAAGTGCGCCCATAATGGACTGGGAGGACGAGGCATGCACTTCAACTGTTGCTTTGGGCGAGGAGAAGTTTTATACGAGCGAGTGGCGCAAAAGAAGCCCCTCGAATGACTGGATTTTTGTATGCGCAAAAGATTTTGAACAATCGGAAATATGCGGAGCATCTGAAGTTTTATTCACAAACAAAATATTATTCAACTGATGAAGAGTCATTATTATTTTTTTTTTCGATCTGCAAGGACTTTTCGACGATTGAAAACATGTCGATGCTTGTGTGTCTGGTGTGCCTAATTACTCTCTACTTAATCTCTGTTAGTGCGACTCCTTCACGCAGCCCGATAGTCGCCCTACTACCGCGCCACCTCGTGGCGTTCTACCCGCTGCTCGCGGATTGGAGAGACTACGCTCCAGAGGGAAAGATAAACGGCTACACTTTAGATGGCTACAGTCGATCTAACATATCCATCGCACAGAAGCTAGGGGCGAGGCTAGGGCAAGGCACAGGACTGGAATTTCCCGTCGACATTCATGCTCAAAACTTCCCGCAGGTGACATTTGGCGCGTGGGTGCAAGCAGGCCAAGCTATGACTGTCAACAAAGGGTAATTGAGTGATTTTTTTTCCTGTAAAAATATTCTAACTATGCCATCTATGCAGGTGTTTACTGTCTCAGAACGGATTGAGTACTGGACGAGCAGTGTGTGTAGAACGCGGAAAATGGGCGGTGGGTGGTCAAGTGCTTGATGAAGATTTAGTGAAAATCGACGAGTGGTCCTTTGTCGCTGTAGTTCTCGGTGGGACTTCAACATATTTTTTCGTCGATGGAAAAATGACGGAGATAACAACTAAAGTAGATCGTGTGGATAGTCAGAGACTGGTGGTTGGCGCTGCAGCTGATCAACTATTGACTGGATTTACAGGGTATATCCGGTCTGTGTTTGTGTTCGATGTCGCTCTGTCCGAGACGGAGCTCAATTACTTGATGACGACGAAGGAGGTCCCTTTGGACACGCCAGCGCCACCAGCTCCTGCACACGTGGAGCCTGTAGAAGTAACTACGCCGAAGCCTCACTTGTATCTAAAGGACCGGGTGGGGAATTTAGTCAGCGCGAGGCAGGCGATTGATCCGGATGGAGATGAATATAACGCCGCGTTGCCGACACTTGACGACGAAGGATTGCTATCTGTGGAGCTTGTGTATGATGATGCCATTGAGATAAACGATAATGCTGTGAGTGATCCACCACAGAACGGCCTGGGCTACGTTTCCCTGGGTGACCTACAAGTGATTGAGCGTCCGTGGATATTTCGGTTGTCACCACTTCAGGTTTTGCGCACTGTGCAGCAGCAGACAATTGACATATTTGGAATGCATTTCGCAAACGTGACTTCTTTGAGCTGTTCAATCGGCAGATTTACTGTCCCTGCAAAATTTATATCTTCTTCGAGGATTCAGTGTGTAATTGAGCCGATGCGCTTTGATGAAAGCTTATCAACTGTGGAAATTGATGCGTCTGTCAATGGAATAGACTTTACAGAAGACCCAAGAAAACTGGTATTGGTAAATGTACCAACGATTGATGATTGTTTGCCGGATAACGGGCCCCGTACAGGAGGCACAATAGTCAAGATATCTGGTCATGGTTTTATAGAGAATGTGCGCTACTCGGTTTACTACGGACGGAATGAAAGTGATGACGTCGAATTTGTGAGTTCCAGCCTTCTCATTTGGAGAACTACTGGCATTGACTCCGTAGACATTGTAAATATAAAGCTGATAGTTACGGAAATGCTGGTTCCTGAGATCCCAACCTGGAAATTTGCCTTCACACAAATGCCTGAGATATTGGCAGTATTTCCTCAACTTGTACCCGTCCGATCCGAAACAACTCTGACAATTTCAGGTAGTGGGTTTGGAGATTTCGCTACTCTGCTTTGTTCCTTCAGAAGCTTTCCAGCTGATGGTAAAGTATTCGAGGGGGAGACCTGGACGTCTCTAGCAACATTTGTGTCCTCTTCGATTGTGCAGTGCCAGACGCCTGCGTTTACTGACGCAGATGCGTATACGGTATCAGTATCTAACAATGCTCAAGACTTTTCCTCTTCGTCTCATGCTGGCCGCTTTACTGTCCACAAGGATATTATTTTGGAGAAGGCATCAGCGATTGCGGGACCTGCAATTGGAGGGACAAGTGTTGACATAACAGGACAGCACTTTGTGAGATCAACGGATGTTGCATGCAGGTTTGGAGAGACCCGAGCTCGGGCGTATTTCGTCTCGGATGCTGTGGTTCGCTGCATTAGTCCGGCTTGGACTCCAACAGTTGTGACGGAAGCGATACCCTCCGTGGCAGTTCAGATTGCACTAAACGGCCTTGACTTTTGCACCTCGAGTGTTTCGTTTCAGTATTATTCGCCTCCCATTATTGACAGGATCTTGCCAACAAATGCTCCAGTGAACAGTTCACTGTCACTTACTTTGGTTGGAAAGTATCTCATCGCCCATGGCGGGGTTGTGTGTCGTATTGGAGCTACTCTACAAGTCCCCGGGATTGTGAAAAATGGTGGTCGAATGGTTCAGTGCGATTTCGTAGAAACTACTGCAAGTTCAGGTTTGCTGGAGGTCGGCGTTTCCCTTAATAGCGGTCGTGACTTCACTCGAAGTCAAACCAGTCTCCTTGTGCACGAGCCGATTGCAATACGTAGTGTTGACTCTCCTTACGTGGCCAAGAACTCGAATACTCCCGTTAGTATTAGAGGGCATGGCTTTATGAAAACCGGTGGTGTGAAATGTGTCTTCGGGGAGACCTTAACTAACGCAACCGTCATCAGTCCAGAGCTCCTGACGTGCTCTCTTCCACTCTCCGTTGGCCCTGATCGTGACTACAAACTACACGTTAGCCTGAACAATGGTCTCCATGTTTCTAGCGCATTTGCGCTCGTCCATGTGTATGACGCTCCAACATTTAAAGACGTCACCCCAGCATCAGTGGATGGAAATTTTCTTCTTAAAGTCGCGGGAACTGGTTTCGTCGTCAATGGCAGTTTTTCTTTGGCACTTAGATGCGTTTTGGGGGACAACGCACAAGTTGTCGCAAGAGTGGAAAATGATTCAAGCTTGGAATGCATTGTTCCCGACTACAGAGAGGTTGGAAATGCCACGACTGTATCTGTGAGCTTTCAGATTGGAGCTTCTATCATCCGCACTGAGTTAACGTATACCTACGAACCGACCCCCCTTTTTGTGGCAAAAGATCATGGCCAAGTGCCAGGTAAAATGGCTCTCGTGTTTCCTGACATCTCAGACGAGCAACTCAATAGCTCCTCCCCTGCTGGTGGTAATAAAGCTGTACCCGTGCTGCCTATAGCCCCGGTTGATATTTACGACATCTCTCCAAAGTTTGTGGTGCGAAATTCACGTGTGAATATCACGGTTCGTGGCCAGAATTTCCAGCGAAACACAACGTTTTGTCATTTTGGCTCGCAGTCAGTACCAGTTCCCGCAATAATCAAGTCGCATGCACTCGTGGTGTGTGAATTCGATGGATCTGTTATTGAACCTGGACCCATCAGTCTAGCAGTAAGTCTGAGTATCTTACGTCCAAGCATTTGCACAACAGCGTTCGCTCTCGTGGCAGCTCCTACAATCACTTCTGTTTACCCCAGAAGAGGACCGCTGGAAGGAGACACGAAAGTTCTTATCATAGGAACGGGATTCATTGGTAACACGGCGCTGTACTGTCATTTTGAAGGATATTCGAAAATACGTGCAACACGACTGACTGATACTATGGTACACTGCAAGACACCATCCAGTCAGAGGGTACAGACATCTGAGCTTCGACTCTCGATTGATTCTACTATCTTCTCTTCAAACAGCATTGATTTTCTCTACCAAGACACACCCGAATTAGCGGCAGTGTCTCCACCCTATGGTGGTGTAGGTGGTGGAGCAACAGTTTACCTTCACGGCCGATACTTGAATGCTTCCGAGGATTCTATCGACTGCACATTCGGGTCATCCAGAGTTCTGGATACCGTGATTGTGAACTCTTCCAGCGTTATCGTCAAATCGCCCCCCAGTACAACAGGAGCTGGGGATGTATCTGTAAAATGTACTTCGGGTGGAGAGGTGCTTACGTCGGCAGAATTATCATACCATTACCTCCTGACACCTTACGTCTCTCGAGCTATGCCACAAATGGGCCTAGCTACTTCTCACACTACGGTACTAGTGGATGGGACCGGATTCAGTGACAGGTACCCAATGATCTGCAATTTTGGCGAGGTAAGTAGTTCTGCAACGGTCAAGTCTTGGTCACAAGTGGAATGCGTTGCTCCTCCACAAAACTCTTCTATTGTCAACATGAGCGTTGTCTTCAGTGATTCTCCAGTAGGAAATCCATCTGTTGCCTTCGAGTATATCGGTAAGTACTTGCAGTCGTGATTGATTTGGTTTATAACTTTTAGTCTAGTGCTAATTGCTGGTCCAATTTATAGCGGAGCCTGCTCTTCAACAAGTGATACCGCCACTTGGATCGGAGACGGGGTCTACAAGATTATTGGTAATTGGGGAGCGATTTGCCCGTAACGCAGACTTCAGTTGTGCTTTCAGTCGGGAGAACGGCCTTCCACCAGTTACTACAACTGCATTTTGGGTGAGCGAGCAGAGCATCGTTTGTGTCACTCCACCATACAGCCCTGGATTAACCGTCCTGCAACTTGCAATGAGTAATACTCTATCAAGCAGCAGACTACTGTTCAACTTTACCAGTACGTACGTTTGTGATGAAATCTCGTGTAGCTGATAAATTGACTTGCGTGACGATTTTTTGTATAGTTGAGCCGCGAGTGTTGTCTATTGTGCCTCACTACAGCTCTGGAGGTGGCAATATTATTGTGATGGTTAATGGTGTTGGGCTTATCGATTCGGACCTTGCTCGGTGCAGTCTGGGCACCATAATTGCGCGTCCTGTTCGAGTTGAAAGTGATTCACTGATTGTGTGCGAGTTCCCTAGGCAATTCCATTCTGGGGTTTTCCCTGTGCGAGTGACTGTCAACAATCAAGATTTCACTACCGATGCAGTATTATTTGCTCTTTATCCCCCCGTCGTAGTAGATTACGCTACTCCCGTGTACGGACTACTGGATGAAGAGCAAACTCGCGTGGATCTTGTGGGTCACAACTTTCACAAATTGGGGGATTTAATTTGTCAGCTTCGCGTAGATGACACCATCCAAACAGTGGCTGCTATTTACGCAAGTCCTTCTTTAAGCACGTGTTTTGTGTCGGCACCAATGCAGCTTTACTCGATCAACGCGTCTGTCTCAATGTCAGCACAACTGTTGGTGAAAGAAGCGGCTCACAAAGAAGCGATTTTTACGGCTCCATTCCTGTATCTTGCACGGCCAATACCGCTAACTGTGTTCCCGAATGTTCTACTAAGTACTGGTGGGCAAATAGTCCATTTCGACGGCGTGAACTTCTCGCCAGTGGTGGATATGATATGCCAATTTGAATCGTATTTTCCGTACGATCAGCGGCCGCTCGAAGTGATTAATAGCACTTATGGATTTTGCGTTACGCCTGAGCGTGCTCCAGGCCCAGTGGAAGTGAGGATTTGCTTTCAAGACCAGGATCGGTGCAGCTATGACTCACTTGTGCTTTCATACGTTCGTGTTCCGGTTGTTCACACGTTGATGCCCAGCGCGCGGTTAAAAGCAGGAAATCCAATGGTTACTGTGATCGGAAATGATTTTTACAATGTTCCGATGCAGTGTCAGTTCGATAGACTGAGGACTCCAGCTACTTTCGTCAATCAATCGATGGTGGTGTGCCCAGACTCTCCACTACAGGACAGATGCAAGAATTTTTCTCTATATGTTGACAGCGTTGGCATTTTTGAAAAGCCGCTGGAATTCTGTATTCGGATGGCCCCAATGATAAATATGATTCGCCCTACAACAGGTCCTGATACGGGCGGGACACGAGTGCTAGTCAGTGGAGGACCCTTCACAGTGAATGGTGGATATTCGTGCCATTTTGGAGAAATCCATGTCCCTGCTTCCTATTTATCGCCTACTCAGATTTTTTGTATCTCCCCACCAAGTCAATCTCGTACTGTAAACGTCTCTGTTTCTGGAAACAATTTCTCGGAATTTGACATCCCACATCTCCATTTTACTTATCGCCCAGCTCCAGTAGCAATTGCAATCAGTCCGAGTCGTGGTTCCCAGGATGGCCAATACCACGTGACTATTCAGGGTCTAAACTTCGTTCTTAGCGCTGGTCTTCGATGTCGATTCGGGGATTCTCATATCGTAGCGGGAAAGTGGCTATCCGAGACGTCAATTGCTTGTGAGGTTCCCCCTCACATTCCTGGTTGGGTTGATATTCAAGTGACGAACAATCTACAGGACTATTCAGTTGAAACGCTGCGGTTTGAATATGTGGTTAGCCCAACAGTGCTCGATTTCGAGCCAACGGCAATGTATGCCCAAAATCCAAAAGAACTCACGATCTTTGGTCGCGATTTCCAGAACTCAACGAATCTCCGGTGCATTATTGGGAACGATCTTACTATTGCAACGTTCGTGTCAGATACACAGATACAATGTGCTCCTGCGAATTTAGTTGAAACGTCAGTAGTCGTTGGGGCTATTGATCTGGAATTGTCAATGATTGGATCGCTCGCAAACAACAGACTGAACGTTCTCGATGATGGCGTGTGGTCCCTCCGACCTTGTGTTTCTTCGGTTCGTGGTGAGACTCCAATCGTTTTAGCTCGAAGTGAAAATGACGAGCCGTTGGACTTCGAAGTTTACTACGGGCGATTCTGCTCTCAAACTGGACATTTGTGCTCAAAGCTCACGCCTACGGACTTAAAGGAACCTAACAAGCTCAATTGGTTTCCCCCAAAATGGACTGGTCCAGATCTAATGGGGGTTGTAGAATTTTTTCGGGTTACGAATACGTCGTTAACCCCATCTGCACCCATAACAACTTTCCCGTTCCGATATTACCGTGAAGTAAAACTCTCAAAACTCACACCGCCAATTGGGTCAATCGCAGGTGGCACTACTGTCACTCTCCTTGGCGTGTACTTCCAAGATAGTCTCAACTTGAGCTGCGTTCTGAATGGGGCGACGTTTACACCTGCACATTTTATCACTGACACGATGATCAGCTGCACAATTCCTCCTTTTGTGTCCGGACCACGAGAAATTGGTGTTTTTGTATCGCTGAATGGTCTGGAAGTGAGTGAGACTTCGCTAGCTTTCAAGTATGAGGAGGACCCCTCGGTTTTCAGTATTTTCCCCGTGGGAGGACCCATGGATGACTCTACAATTGTGAGTGTTAAAGGTGCAAACTTCCTTAGTACGTCTAGAAGCGTTTGTACCTTCGGAAAACACATGGTCTCTGCCATTGTTTTGAGCTCATCTGAGGTGACTTGCACTGTGCACCCTTCGAGTTTGAATTTGGAGGGATCTGTATTGTTCCAGTTCTCATCAAACGGACAGGAATTTTCGAAAGAAAAGGTGTCGTATTTGTTTTACGAAGACCCTTCTATGATTGAATTGAGCCCACGAATTGGAAGTATTAATGGAGGAACGACAATCACTGTTTCTTGGCCACATGTGGTACCTGGAGAGGTTTTGGAGCATTTGACTTGTGAAATTGGATCATTAGTTGCAACTTGCAATGTAATAAGTGGAATGTCCGTGGGTTTGACCGTGCCGCAGCCTTCTAATGGGCTTAAGGGCCCTGTAAAAACGCGATTATCACTAAACGGACAGAATTACGTCGAGGGGTCTGCGTTTTGGTATCTGGACGAGCCTAAAGTTTATTCTATATATCCCAATAGCAGCGGTGAAACCTCCAGGACATGGATTCGCGTAGCAGGAGCAAATTTCCCACGTGTTACGACTTTGAGTTGTCAGTTTGGGCTAAATATTGGTGAAGGAATGGCACCTGCAGAGTGGATATCCGAGAGGATGGTACTATGTCGTGCTCCGGTACATCGCCCTGGAACACTTGACTTTGGATTTTCAATGAACGGTGTAGACCTGATTACTACGGACATAAAGTTCACTTTTACACCACAGTCAATCCTACGCGATTTCTACCCCACGTCTGGTCCGGCAATCGGCGGATCAAAGCTAATGATACCTGTGGATATTGAAATGTACCAGTGCGGACGTTTAAGTTGCCTTTTTGGTAATACTAAAGTGATCGCTTCCGTCGATAAACCTGGCTCTACTCTAAAGTGCACAATCCCACCACAAGATATCGACCCAAAGGTTTCAATTGCTGTCGAATGCGATGAGAGACTCATCCTGGAGTTTAATAAGAAATTCCAGTATTATTCTGGACCTGAAATGATGGATATTGGGTCTGGAGGCTTGATAACTGTTCAAGGGCGAAACTTCCCTGAAAATGCAACCTACTATCAATTTGACGCCAATAGTGTAACCGCGGTGGAGTCTTTGAGTGAATTGGGCGAGTTACCACCGATATCATTCGTTGAACCAGTGGCTGTATCTGTATCCAACAACGGTTCCTCTCCTATTGTAAAAACAATCTCCCCAAGGACTGATGTGTTTGGTGAAAGCATGCTGGTTTCTGATCATGAATCCATTCCAGACATTCTACAAGAAAACAAAATAGACTTTATCCAAGTAGTCAATATGATACCAGACAGCGGACCCGTAAGGGGAGGGTCTGTGGTGGTACTGGAAATCGATCGAGTTCTAGATAGTGGAGACAATCTCGTGTGTCACTTTGGAGACAATTCTGTCCACGCAGTTGAGACGATGCCGGGCACAATTATCTGTCGATCCCCACCAGCAGTCGCACCAGGCCAAGTACTGGTCGGTGTCACATTGCAAGACCACTTACCCATGCCTAATGGAACACACAAGTTTACGTACCTCCTTAATGAAATCATCACCTCCTTCTCCCCTGACACTGTCATGGGTTCCCAGACAAACGTGAATCTGACGATCAGTGGATTAAATTTCTATCACAACGATATGATGGCCACACCACTATGCCGCATTGGTAAAGCCGTTAGTCGTGCTTTGGTCGTATCATCCACTGAAATCGTTTGTCCACCTCCGCAACTTTCAGATGGTCAATATTCGTTTTCTGTAGCGTGTGACGGCGTCAATTTCGTCTCTTCAGTATCGACTATCACGTACATTGCTCCCGTCTGGATATCCGCAATCCAGCCATCGGTAGTCGCTGCCTCTGGAGGGATGAACCTTGAAGTGAAAGGGACGGGCTTCGCGCAAGGAATTACTATTGAATGTAATTTTGGGAGAGGGGAATTTAAAACTGCAGCGGACGTCGTCTCCTCTTCAACTGTCCTTTGTAGGACTCCCTCCGTCGGCAATCACAGTCGAACTCTATCGCTTTCGGTATCTACCAACACCTCGGCCAGTAATGAAGTGTTGCTATCCTTCGTAGCTCCGATTACTCTGATTTCTGCAACACCAAACGTTGGTTTCAGTCGCGGTGGGACGATCGTGAAAGTCGATGCGACTCAAGTTCCTCCAAGTGGCGATCTCTGGTGTTTCTTTGGTGATGTTCAAGTCAGTGCACAACGACTAACACCGTACCAGATTGGATGTAAGAGCCCACCATTTCGCCCAGAGCAAGTAAAACTTACAGTCGAAGGAGAGGGTGCTAACACAATAGTTGGGTCGTCGCTGCCGTTCACCTTTTTACCTTCTCTCGAAGTGGAATCTGTATCTCCAACGCGAGGTTCCCCTACTGGAGGGACAAAGGTGAACGTGGCACTTTCTGGTGCCATCGACGCGTCAATTCAAAAGAAAATAATGTGTCGATTTGGGGCTACATTCGTTGATGCGCAAATGATTAAGAAGAACCAAGTTACGTGTGTTTCTCCATTAGGAGCCCAAAATGAGGACGTTGTTTTGGCAATCGCCCTGGATGAAGGAGATGTGGCTGTTAGTCCGGTTCGTTTCCAGTATTTCGCTAGTCCTGAACTACTATCTATCGAGCCACGGGTGGGTTCGCTCGATGGGAACCTGACGATGCTAGCCGTCTTAGAAAACGTTGAGGTGGGACTTGGAATAGCGTACGACTGCAGTTTTGACGCGCCTGGAGATGATTTTATTTTCTCCAAGGCTCAACTGTCCTTGTCAGGAGAGATTCTATGCCGAGTACCCACTTTCAAGAACCCCCACCGGATTCTGGTTTCCATCTGGCAAAATGGAGAGCGTTATTCCTCCAATTCTTTAACGTTTGAGGCTATTCTAGCACCGACAATTGCCAGTGCCAGCCCAACGACTCTGACCGAACTGGAGGGGACTCGGATTCGTGTTGTTGGAACGAATTTGTCCCCTTATCATAGCTTCAAGTGTATATTTGGGGATGCTACGATAACCGAAGCCGAGGTCATTTCCAGAGCTCAATTGGAATGTGAATCGCCTCAACTCCCGCCAGGGATTCATTCGTTTGGAGTATCATGGAACACGCAAGAAACGGTCCGTTCGAAAACCTCTCTGAATGTAGTAGAAAGGTTGGCACTTCAAGCTATCGAGCCCAGAGCAGGCTTTAGGGATCAGCAACCTGAAATCCGAGTGGTTGGCTCTGGGTTTTATGCTTCAAACAGTTTGGTGTGTCGGTTTGGCAATATGAGAACACCGGCTACCTACGTGAACCTAACGGAGGTTCGCTGTCGGGCCCCGCTTCTACCATCATTACCCGTTCAATTATCTCGAAATTTGGATCGACATGTTGTTCTCGTGGAATTGAGTTTAGATGGCAAAACTTTTGTGGGCTCGGTAAATGTTGCGTTTACGTACTACTCGACGCCGCGCATTGACAGTATCTATCCTAGTTTTGGGAGTACATTGGGTCATACCCGGCTTTTGATGCATGGCAGGTTGGATGAAACTCTGCAATACAATTGTTTGGTTGGTGGTAGTGCAGTGCCAGCTGTTCTCCTCAACTCTTCAACTCTTTCGTGCTTTACCCCCGTGGTTGAGACTCCAGCCAGGGTTCAAGTAAGCGTCGGCGTTCTTGGTGTCTCGATTTCCAGTGAATTTCCATTATGGTTTACCTATTATGACCCCCCGATGATTTTATCTGTAAGTCCCAATACTTTGAAGACCAAAGGGGGCGAGATGATTCTCATATCAGGGAACAACTTCATTCCTGCTAGCGCAATTCAATGCTTGTTCAGTGACTCAATCTACAGCCCCGCCACATTTATCTCCTCAAATTCGATGTCGTGTATTGCACCCCTGCGAAGGAATTCAGGCTATGTATCCCTTGAAATTACAATAAATGGGGTCGACTACACCGAGAGTCACCAATCCGTGTACTATTTCGACTACGTGGACGTGCTTAGTTTTGGTCCATTGGAAGGAGAACAGCAATCGCAGAGAGATGAAAAAACGATGCTGTTCTGCTCATTTGAAGATCAAGATAGTCCTGCGTTGGTAAATAGCGATACCGTTGCGTGCATCTCGCCTAGCACAGAGCAAGCTTCTGCCATTCCTGTTGGTTTCGATGGGAATGTCCTCAATCTCGACGATACGTTCGACGATAAGGAGCAAGCAAATTACGAGTCTTACGACGCGACCTTCCCAGAATTGGCAGAAATTGCTCCTTCAAGTGGGTCTGTGGCTGAAGGAACAGTTGTGACGCTCTCGGGGTCTGGATTTCTTGAAGGTATGATAGTTCGCTTCGGGCTGGACAGTAATGCACAATTTATTCCTGCTTATATTGTGTCTGCATCGATTGCTACTGCCGAAATTCCTGAACAACTGGTGGAAGGGGTCGTTGCTGTGGCGGTTTCAATGAACGAAGTGGATTTCAGTGAAAGCTTAACCTTTTACGTTCGTACACGACCAGTGCTGCACTCCGTTTACCCATCGACAGTGAGCCTAACGACTTCCAAGGAAGCCATTAGTCTCCGAATTAGTGGTACCGGGTTCTCCGATACAGGAAAAGAGACTATGAGTTGTCGTGTTGGCGATGATGGGGCTCCCACTGCAGTTGAATGGGTCTCTTCTACTCAAATTCGGTGCCCTGCGCCTCACTTAGAGACTGGGATTTACAGAGTTTATGTGGCTTTAAACGGTGTCAACTTCGTGAATGACGGGGTAAAAATTGTGTACCAGGAGCGATTTGTTGTATACAGCATTTCTCCAGCCATTGGAGTTTTAGGAGGGAACACAAAAGTCCAAGTACTGGGCTCAAATTTCGTTGGAAACACAAACGAGACGGATCTCGTTTGTGTTTTTGGCACAAAAGTTTCCTCTTTACAAATTATTAACGCCAGTCTTGCGGAATGCCTCAGTCCAAGTCAACGTAAAAGTGGCGATGTTTCTTTTACTGTAACTCGTCTGGCAGATGTTCCGCTTTTCAAGGCAGCAGGATTGAGGTTTTACTACCACAAAATGCCGACAGTCACGCAGGTTCTCCCGTCAATGATTCGAGCCACTACCACCTCTGCACTGCGAATAATCGGCTCCAATTTCGTAGATTCTCTGTCACTCTCCTGCTTCATTCAAGACATTCCGGTACCTGCGCGATTCGTTTCTTCAACTATTGTGGAATGCTTACTGAATGAAAAACCGAACGGGACATGGATTCCGGGTGCTGCTTTGAGTGTCGAGGTCTCTAACAACGGCCAAGATGTATCGAATAGTGAATTCCAAATTCTAGTGCAAGCTCCGATCCGATTAATACGCTTAGAACCGTCTCAAGGACCTGTTCGGAGACGCACGTCGGTCAAAATACTTGCTGAGTACGTATCGGCAGAGTATCAAAACTTAAAGTGCCACGTAGGTGAAAGCCAAGTTGTACGCGCTACAAATCTAGGAAACGGATGGACTGAATGCGTACTTCCACCTTCTTCTCGTGCGGGGACTGTAGAGATATCTCTGTCTGTTGATGGCGTCTACTATTCAGAAGAATCGCTTCGATTCACGTACGAAGACGTATCGGTGGTGTACTCCATCTATCCTACTTCTGGCCCGTTCCGAGGAGGTACTATGGTTGACGTCCACGGTGAAGGTTTTGACGTTTCTAGTGGTGTTTACTGTGGTTTTGGATCATCAATGGTTGAAGCTCGAGTGAAATCGTCACTAGCGGTGGAATGCTTGTCTCCTCCGTACATTTCGGGCACAGAGCAAGCTGTCAGTGTGACTGTGGTGAAGGCGGATGCACTTGGGATAGTTCCTGTTGTGGATTCTCTGGATTCCATCGTATTCTTTTCGTATGCAGCATTACCGCAAGTAGTTGAAGTCACTCCGTCTGCTGTTTTTACAGGAGAACGCCCGTTAATTACTCTTCAAACGACAGGAATCCATTCTGCAGTCATTGCGTGGTGCAAATTTGGTCGTGTAGTCGTTCAAGCGGAGCCTATTGATCCTGCAGTTGGCTCTGTAAGTTGCCGTGCCCCCGAGCTTCAAGCGGGACGATACTTGGTGGAAGTATCAGCGAACGAACGAGACTTCAGTGAGTCTCGTATGGGCTATTCCGTTTCCGCTCGACCTGAACGCAGAAAACTCAATCCAGAGTATGAAAATCTAGCAGATGAGAGTACTATCATGATCGACGATCCGGTGGAACCTGAGGAGAATTCGGTCTCGCCTGCAGAAGAAGCTATGACTGGTGGCGTAGGACAGGTCGTCGATCTCTCAACACTTGACGTTGTTTCGGTGAGTCCTTTACGTGGTCCGATGGATGGTGGAACTCCGGTAGTGCTGAAGCTTTCGTCTGTATACCCGAGTTCACTCGTCTTCTGCCAATTTGGAACCGCAGTCGTGCGTGGAACAGTACAAGCAACGGAAGTGGAATGCATTGCCCCACCAGTAGCTACTGCGAAGACAGTTGAGCTCAGAATTGGCGCTAATGGTGTCGACTTTGAGGTTTTCGGCGCTGACTTTGAGTATTTAGCAGATATTTCTCACTTACTGCGCCTGACACCACTAAATGGTGTACTTAATGGCGGGACATTACTTCATATTTTTGGGATTCCATTTGACGAAGACGATCGATACTCCTGCAAAATTGGTGGGCAAATTGTGAAGGCAGAATACACAAACAAGACGCACGTGGGCTGCAGGACACCGGCAGTATCGAAACCGAAGCAAGTGGTAGTCAAGATTTCCAACAACGACGTGGATTACTCGGAATTCAACTTAGCTTTCGCCTATGTCGACCTGCTTTTCGTTAGTAGAATCTACCCATTTAGTGGAGATATTGGAGGGGGGCAGTTTGTCAATGTTATCGGCGGGAACTTCACTGCTGGAGCTGAAAGTCTCCAGTGTCGGTTTGGAGATGCGGTAGTCCCAGCCTCGGTGCTGTCGCCTTCTACTGTTCAATGCGTTGCGCCAAAGATGATTGGAATTGGGATTAGTGGATCCAAAGTGGCCGTTGAGATCTCTTCTAATGGCCAAGATTACTCCACAAGCGGTGTGGTGTATCACTACACTCCATCGCCTGATGTGCTATCACTCGAACCGAATCACGGTCCCTTACAAGGTGGAACGGAGGTTGTTGTGACAGGAGTCAACTTCCTGAACTCAAGTAGTTTGCGTTGTAAGTTTGGAGAACGCGTCACAGCAGCCGCAGTGTTTCTTGATTCTAAACATTTCACCTGTGTATCTCCGAGTGGGGTTACAGAAGGAGACGTCTACGTGGAAATCGCGAATCACGGGCTCTTTGGCAAGACGTTGGCGACTTCGATGTTTACGAACAGTAAAAAGGTTTTCACTTACGATTCCGAGCTAGAGATTCACTCGGTGTTTCCATCGCTAGGACCGACAACTGGAAATTTCTCAGTTCGGATCACAGGTGGGAAATTTAGGAAGACGGATGCTGTGCGCTGTAAGTTCTCCGAAATTGTTGTAGTGGCCACTTGGATCAGCTACGATGAGATTTTGTGTACGGCTCCGCCGCACAGCCCCGGAGTTTTCACTCTTGACGTGACTCGAAACGCCCAAGACTACACAGATACACTGGTTCCTTTCACGTACTACGCAGAGCAAGGAATCCGCTCCATCTCGCCCACTTTCGGGCCAGCTTTTGCTGCTGGAACACGAATTGATATCGGCGGAGTAGCATTTGTGAATTCTTCTCTGCTCTCCTGTCGGTTTGGTTTCGTAGTGACTCCGGGTGAGTACGTAAGTTCAACGCAGATGAGATGTACGACGCCTCCCTTACCAATACTCAGTGGTGGATTGATTCCTGCTCCACTACCGGAGTATCGTAATCGATTTTCAGACCCAAACGTTGGAAGTATCTACTTGTTCCCAGACGCGCACTATTATCCGCACTATTTAACGCGCCTGGTGTCGGTGGAGGTGTCGAACAACCAACAGGACTTTTCCCTCACTGGGATCAACTTCTTGTACTACCAAGACGAAACTCTAGAGTCAATTGCCCCAACCGAAGCTTTTGACAGTGACGAACCCCTCACGATCTTCGCCTATGGACGCAACTTGATCAACACCACAGCGTTAACTTGTCGTTTAGGACTACAGACGTTCCCAGCGACGTTTGTAACCTCCCAATTGCTGCTGTGTGAGGTAGCGCACCCGATGATTTACGATGACGCAAGACGGGGGTCCGGGAAATCGTACGAGCTGGCCCAGCCAAGACACGCGCTCTTCGAGATCTCCAATAACGGCAGGGATTTCACCACCAGCCACGTCGTTTTCGAGTTCCTCGGAGCCTGTCCGACCGGTTTCTTCTGTCCGAAGCAGCTCCAGGGCTCCAACGGGAAACTTCCCTGCCCTAGAGGTACCTACTGCCCTGGTGTGGGAAATACAGTCTTCACTCTGTGCCCCAGAGGCACGTACCAGCCAAAAACGACCCAAGCAGCATGTCTCCGATGCCCCATTGGCTATCATTGTCCTCATACGGGTATGCACGTACCCCGCTTGTGTCCTGCCGGCTTCGTCTGTGACGTTACAGGGATCGAAGACGCCGAGCAACCCTGTCCTGAAGGCCATTATTGTCTTGAGGGCACTGCAACTACAGCGACAACGTGCACACCGATGTCGAGCTACACTGGAATGCTGATAGCTTCGCCCTCCGCTGGTGAAAGGCCCACGACGCTGCGTCGTCAGCGCCAAAAAAGTCCTCTGACCAGTGTTCAAGCGCGGAAGAGCGGGTGCTGGCGGAATGAGACGGAAGACTTCGGGTTACAGCTCAGCGCTCACCCTTCCCGGTTCTGGATGGAGCTTCGACAGCTTCCGTTGAGTCCAGGTTCGTCATTCGAGGCTACGCGAGGTCGCTTCTGCCTCGACGATTCCTGTATGAAACTCGCAGACGCTGACAACCTGCGAGTCGAAGACGTTTACTTCGATTACGACTCAACCGATTTCGCGCTCAGAAGGCCCGTGGCTTGTCCTGCTGGTTCCTACTGCCACCCAGGAACTGCTGCCAGCGACTCCCTGATGAAGAACTTCTCGACTGCTCAGCCTTGTTTCGAAGCCATGTATTGCCCCGAAGGTAGTTCCAGTCCACGAGGGTTTGGAGAATGTGCTCCAGGCTTCTACTGCCCCTTTGGGACTCGAATCCCGTGCCCTGCAGGCTCGTATTGTCCTCAAACAGGCCACATCTCCCCACTACCGTGCCCTCCAGGTACTTTGAATGGCATGACGGCACAGTCCAAGTGTACATCGTGTCCAGTGGGGTTTATCTGTCCAGGTTACGGTCGAATCATGCCTGCGTTGTGTCCGGCCGGGTACGTCTGCAGTAAGACAGGACTTGCGTCACCGAATAGTCTCTGTCCGAGGGGTTTCTACTGTCTTGAAGGCACTGCAACGTCCGACGGATTCCGAAATGACACGAGAGTTAGACCGTATCCCTGTAAACCAGGCACTTACTGTCTCAAGGGCGTCGTGGCAGATGAAGTTCGCTTTGGGGACTATCGGTACCCACAAAACTGTACAGCGGGGTTCTATTGCGAGTTGGGCTCGTATTCGCCCAAAGGATCTGGTCTGTGCCCGCCTGGTTTCACCTGTCCAAGTGGTACAGCAGCTCCGATTCCAACCGCGAAAGGGACGTTCGCTCAGCTTGAAGGGTCTGTGTCTGCGGCGGAATGTGCGCCAGGTTACTACGCCCCCACGATCGAGTCGACCGAATGTGTACCGTGTCCGCCAGGTACGACGTGTGAGAATGACGGCACAGCAGTCGCTTCGATTTGTCCGCCCGGGTCGTACCGTGGCAGTCTAGCTGCCGATGGTTTGGCTTGTCTCGCTTGTCCTCAAGGCACGTGGTCCAAGAACTGGGAGCTGCGTGGAGTCGAAGAATGTGTCGAGTGCGCACCCGGAACGGTGTGTCCTATTGACGGCATCTCGAACCCGTGTACAGTAGATGACTTGCCGCTCGTGTACACGCCGCTGAGTGTCAATTTAACGTTCGCGCAGTGTCTCGAGCGGGGCTCCAACTACTACTTCGGTGTGCTATTGGAGCCGTGGATCGACGAGTTAGGGCGTGGTGCTCATTTCCTACCGGATCGTGACAACGGACGCTGCTACGAGAACACGCAGCCTCGAGGATCGGATCTGTATCAACGCTTTGCAGATTTCCATGGGCCTCTATACGAGATCGCCACTGGTACAGGTGTTCCTCATCAAGGCTATGGAGACGATGGTCAGTATCCACCGCCCAACATGTTTGCACGAGGCTCGTTGGCGATCGACTTGCCTGTTTCCAGAGCGTACGACGTCTCTCGCAATTGTACACCAGGCTTCTTCTACAAAAAGCAATGGTATCCAGGTACTTGTGAGGCCGACATCTTCTGCTCAGCTTCAGTGTGGTCGAAAGTTACGTCAGCAGAGGAACTGGTGGCTCAGGCACAGCCATGCCCCGAAGGCTACGTCTGCGACGCGTCGACGACAGCCGACACTGCTTTCTCGCACCTCTGTCCAGCTGGATACGTCTGTGGAGCTGGCACGACGCCGGATCTGACGCTTGATTCTCCTCAAGGTCAGCTTCGTGAACTCTGTCTGGCGGGAAAATACTGTGTTGCGGGGACAGCCGAGTCCCAAAAGGAGCGATACGTGTGCCCTGCAGGCTACTTCTGTCCGACCGGGACGGCGAATCCTTTGACCGGAGAAATGGCGAACGATGCGTTGCGTCGAAGACTTTCGAGCGAACAAAGTAATCCGTTCCTGTACGTGAACTACACGAAATACGTCGGGGAAGGCGACATCCGAGCTGTATCTGCGCATGACATGCGCTGCTTTGACGGCATCGACGAGGATCTCATCGGGATCTTCAAACTACGACCAGACCCAGAAAACGCAGGCAAGAAGATCGTCGTAAACCGAGCTGAAGAGCAGAATCGCTTGTGTGCTCGTGATCACAAATGGAGAACGGTAGAGCTGGCCTTGCGTCGCAATGAGTGCGACTGCGTAGCACAAACGAAGGTGGTGCGTCGTGTTTTCCAGTTGTGGAAATGCACGACGACGCCAAAGATTGCGCAGTCCGTTGTATATGATCCGAACAGGTTTGGCTGGGCTGATGTCCACAATTCGGCTATTCAGTGCGTGTTCCCAGGCTCTCACGGCTCCAAACCGGTCGATCTGACTGAATTGGTAGCGAATACAAGCACTGGTGTTCGTTTTCAGACGGGATGGACGGAAACAACGAGTGTGCACTCGTACACGGAGCTCCGGACGCTAGTGGAGACCAAGTACGCCGTCGATGCTTTCCCTATGGACCCATACCTGTACGATTTACACCATGGGATCGAATTGATCGACTCGTTCGGGGAAGAAGTTCCGAGCATCGCTGGATTTGTATCGGGCTCTAGCGAAGAAGGTGATGAAGACTTGATTCGACTCGATGCCTGTGCATGTTCCCAGATGTTCAAGTGTCCGAATGGCACCACGTCCACCACTGGAGCAGACAGCATCTACCACTGCGTCAAGACGGGAGATGAAGTGCTACAGCGTATCAGTCCGATCCCTCTGACAAGCGATCGGCTTCTCAATGGCACAGAATTCCAGGACCTGACTGGAACTTCGGGCCATGGACTTGGTAGTATCCTTCTGGAACCTTTTGAGGTGGCTGTGGTAACCATCAACGCGACTCAACTCGCGCGAAATCTCACGTACGACGCACACTACCAGATCTCGGTGTACCAGGACTGCAAGCCTTGTCCCCCTCAGTACAAGTGCGACTTATCTGACGAACCGCCGGGTTGTACGTATCCAGACAACGACAACACCACTGCGACTCGACTGTACGAAAAATGCTTGGAGAATTACGACGGCGACATCTTCCTCTGCAACAACATGCCGTTCTTCTGTGACAGACGCACGCTTCCTCTTGCCGAAGTATCTAGAGACGCTTTTTACAGTGGAAGCAACGAGACCATCAACATTGCAGGCTGTTGCTCATGTGAACGGCAAGAAATGCCCTACTTTTTCGAGAACGCCGTTTCCACTGATAGAGGGTTCCTCGATAATAAGCACGGATATCTGCAGTTCAGTGTCTCTGCTCTAGCAAAAACGGAGATCACAATAGCTGTCGAGTTAGTTCACGGCCTCTACGTTCGCGAGTTTAGTGAAGGCTTCACCGAGGACAAATTCGATCTCACAGTGTTCACGCCCGGACGCGCCGACTACTCTCCATCGACACCGTCCACTAACACTTTCCTGGCTGTCATGCAGCAAGCAGACATGGATGAGTTGATGTTGCCGCTTAATCTGCCTGAAGAGTACGTTCGCGTGGCGGGATCTCTGTCGTACAAGCAGCAAGTCGCGAGTACGGTGCTCATCAACCGTATGTCCGACATCTTCGTCGGCGATCCGGAACTGCCACTCAAGCGTGGGTTTGTACGCAACTCGGAGCAGAATAGCATCGGGGAGCTGGTCTCGGTGGACGCCAACTCGAGCAGCAACGGCAGTACAGATACTGATGCTGTGGTAGTATCTCCAACGGATTACTTCGGCTTGTACTCTGTCCCTGACCGTTTGGAAGTCATGCTGCGCTCCGGCTCGTGGTGGGCGGACGAGTTGGCTGGAACCGAGTTCCTTGCACTACCGTACTTGCCGTACTTCTCGTCCTGTCGTGGGTTTGACTCCAATATCTTCCTCTTCAAGATGCTGGAGACACATCCAGACTGTACGTTCGTGAGCTACGACCAGACTGTGGAGGTGGACCAGTACCCGTGGAGAAAGAAGCTCACGCCCAACGCGGATCGCTGTTTGATTCAGTACACAGCGGAGGTGACAGCGTCTTCGTCGCTCATCTCGTCCATCTCTTCGGAGGTTTCGACTCTGACCACAAGCTCCGATTCATCCGCTTCAACATCGACATTCGCTACCTTCCAACGTGGCGTGAGCTTGTCGTGTCAGTACGAGGAAAACCTCGAAGGTGGCGCCGAAAAACCGCGCTGGTACGAGACGCCAACAGGTACAACGCTATTCTACATCACACGCGATCCAACAGCAGCAGACGCATTCGTAGCGGAGGGTGACGTGGCAACCGGTACCGGGTGGGGGCGATCCGATACGATCCAGAACACTTTAGGCACAGACGCGCTCATTCCAGTTAAAGGTACAGTCGAAAGCTTGCGGAGATAGTGCGCAGTCATTAACTCGCTGTGCTTGTGTGTAGTTGGGAGTAGTGCCGGACTACCGTTGGCTGTGCCGCAGGAGGTGTATCTCAATTTGAGCTACTACCAGGTGACCCCAGGGCAGAAAAGACTCGTCGAAGCCTACGTGAACTTCGGCAAACTTTGTGCGGTGACGCGCTCTGCCGATTTGTTAGCGACATTGGCCAAAAAGGGAGTTTACCCGTGCACGATCAGCAAGGCTACGAACCAGCTCGCGTCCAAGGCGTACACGCTGCAGGTTTCCTGGGAACCTCTGAACTGGTTCGAGCTGATGAACTTGTTCCAGTTCACTGTAGACGTGTACCTCGGCTTCTTCACACTTGTCGCCATGGCTAGTATGATTCTAGGGGTACGTTCCTCCCACCTTCTCTCGCTTGTGTATCTGCTTCAACTTCTCACTTCTGTTTTTCCACTTGCAGTTCGTTATCTGGATCATCAATCGCTTGTTCACCAAGATGAAGCGGCCGCCCAAGTTCCGCATGAAGCTGCTGCTTAAGAACGTGGCGACGCCACCTCCCATTGGCATCTTTATGGCTTCCATTCCAATATTCCTGGCCTGTGTGCTCATTTACATCTGGTGGCATGTCTTGGCGTCAACAGATCCGCTGAATAACCCAAGTGCTGCTTCATTCGAAGCCACTGCAGGCGACTGGCTGGACCAGATCTCGTTGGATAAAACCCGAGTGCAGAACTACAAGCGCGGCCGAGTTGGGCTGAGTCTGGTTATCATCGGGATCTATTTGCTGCTTCTCGGCTCGAAGCTACTTGTGCCTGAGACACTAGACGCGAAGCCCGAGGACAACGCGTTCAAGGAGATGTCCGTCGTTACCCCTTCAGATCCGTTCTCCGTCGAAGCTGACAAAGAAGACGAAGAGGAGGAGAACGAGTTCTGGGACCCACGAGCTTGGAAACGCGCTAACTTCCTGCTCACAACGCTTTGCTTCATGGGCTCCATGCTGGTATTCTGGGAGTTCTCATACTCGCCAGCGTTCACAGAAAACATTTACGGCTACCTCATTCTCTTCAAGATCATGCGCGCTGTAGTTGAGTTCGTACTGGAGAGTTTCTTGCACGAAAAACTGCTGGTGATGCCGTTTGCAGTGGTGCTATCTGTTTCCGAGAGTATGATGGCCATGGGCTCTGCTGATTTCATTGGCTTCACCCTGTTTTACTTCGTCAACTTGACTCTGGTCATGATTGAGCACCTGTACACAGCGCCACTCGTGCGCCAGATGCGTTCCTTGTGGCCAAAGTGGCAGCTCTCTCTTCAGCGCAAAATGAAGAAGCGAAGGCGACGCACACGCGAGCAAAAAGCGCAGGAAGAAGCAGAATGGCAGCGCGTTTGTGAACGGATCGATAATCAAGCATCAGGCGTGGAGGCAGTGCTTGAGGGTGTGGCTGGTTACAGCGTTGTGTTCGCCGAACTCTTCATCGCGCCGATCTTGTTGGCCTTTCAGGCTTTCTTCAGCGACTATACAAGGATGCCGGCGCTGTATGGCGTCCGACAGACAGATTTGCTGTACTACGCGCTCTTCTCAGTGTTCATTATCCCCAGTAACTTCGTTCTTGGAGCTCTCCAGCTGAACACGATGGAGCTGGCGCATGGATGGAAGCTTTACGAGTACTCGGCGTACCAGAGACATCGCTTTGCTACACGAGATACCCGGTGGCCACTGGCTCATACGGCAGCAGATGAAAGTATTCACCCTAGCTGCCAGAGTCTCGATCTGCTCTGCTTCTCGTCGCAGCTCTACTTCCTGCTCCTTGTGTACTCAGCAGGCATCCTCCTCGGTATGCTGGGGATTTCTGTTTGTCTGCGAGCCAGCTACAGCTTCTTTGGAGACCCGATCACCCTTCTCATCATCGGCGTCGTGTACTACTTGATGCGTGCCCTTGAGATCAGCTGCATTAAGCTCGGGGATAAGTTTAAGGTCTGGAAGCCGCGCAAACTTGCGGATGGCACGCTGGATGAAGACCTCGCGGCAAAGCTGGCATTGGGTGCTGGCCGACAACGAGAGCTTGAACGGGAGCGGTTGGAGCTGCAGGCACTCAACTCGGAACGGTTCCGGCACAGGTTCCTGGAGCGTAATCGGCCGTGGGTGCTCCAGCATCTTGCGGAGCTGTTCACGCCGCGAACTCTGCAGGCAACGGACGGTCCGGCAGGTGACGGTCGCCCGAATTCCGAGTACATCCGTGACCTGTACCATGAGCTGGTGAATATGGGCGAAGGGCGACGACTTAAAGACGACAGGTCGGACATCTCCTCGGACTCTGAAGATGAGCTAGAGAAAATGCGCCGATCCTGGTCTAACGTCCCGGTGGAAGGTGCGTCGCGTGACTTGGCGCTATACTGGTTGGCGAGAGCTCGCAAGCGGCGAACGTTTGCGAAGCTGATAGCTGGCATCGTAGCTGCAAATCGTCAAAGCGAATGCTGTGTCTGTGGGAAGAACGAGGATGGCGGCTACACACTTCATGTCGACTTGGCCGCAGAGGAAGGCGCCAAGGAGCACGATCCGCGAGGGCTTGACCGACTCATTGACGGCTTCGAGAGCGAACTTGGGGAGCAGGAAATGGACTCGGACCTGTGGAAAGCTTACTTCCGCAAGCATGCTGCCTTCGCCACGCTGTGCAACGTGTGCTTGACTTCCAGACAGCAGGCAGTCGGGAACCGGGCCAAGAAACTAGTCGAAGGGATGCGAAAGTTGCGCGCCGACGAATTTTCAAGTGACGAAGGCAGCGATGAAGACGGTGGCGATGTCCCATTCACTCCCATAGTCGTAGCACGAGGAGCTATTGAAGGTCGCGTACTCACAAAATGGCTGCTAGCTGCTAGGAAGCGCCTGGGTGGCACCTTCCCTCGGCCTGAAGCGCAGGAAGAGATGGAGCGTTACGCCCGCAAACTCAAACGCTCTCGTCGCCGGGCCGGCAAGACGGATCATGTCGACTCCGACGAAGAAGGCAAGGACCCGTCACGGCATTGGCGCCTGGAGTTGAATGAAGCAGCCCGAGCTCTGGCACTTCGCTGGGTGTGGGAAGCTCGTGATCTGCGCGATGCCGCCGCACGCAACGCCGCTGCAGAGTTGCGTGAAAAACTGCAGGCTTTGAACGATAAGATCGTGGAGGCTGACGACTGGTTCTTCGGGCGTGAACTGCGCGAAGCTGGTCTTGCTCTGCGTGACGACGGCGCACACCTCGCTGAAGAACAAGCTCGGGTTGATGAAGACTTGGCTCAGAAGATTCGTGCCACCGAACGCGACGTGGAGACTTTCGTTGAGGAGAAGCGGGCGACCACTGCAGCAGAGGAGAAAACATTCGCCGAACTCATCGCGAAAGAGAGAGAAGATGCCAAAGCCCGGGCGGAAGCTCGAGAACTGGAACTACTGGAAGCTTACAAACAGAAAGAGACCGAGTTCGCTGCTGCACAACGCCAAGCACGAGAGGCAGGAGAGTTAGTACCCGCGTTAGTCGCTGAGCACCGCACGTACCTGGCCAAGATGGCCGAAGACAGACGTACCGAGCTGGAATCCATGGAGGAAACTGCGCACAATAAGGCGCAGCAGAAAGAAGACGCCTTCGCTCGAAAGTTGGCGCTGGCGGAAGCAGCTGCGGCGAGTAGACGAGCACTGGCGCAACACCGCGTCTTGGCACTGCGAAAGGAAGCCCGTGGAGTTGTCCGTGCTCGTGAGTCTGCTTGGCAGGCGAAAGCGCGCTCCTGGATTGACCGCGCTTCCCGCAAAGTGCAGGTGAAGCAGCAGGAAGATGCTGAAGCTCAGCTCAACGACAAGCGCCGCCGCAAACGCGTCCTGCTTGCCACATGATCTTGGCTAGACGCCAACTTCTCTTCATCCTCGTGACTCCACTCCATCTTCTTAATACTCCGGTCAAGCCACTCGTACCAGCGAGTCTTGCACTGCTTGGCCGACTACTAAGTTAGTCTTCATACACCCTTTCCATTCTTCTTCAGCAAAAAAGAAGAAGAAAATCGATCATAATGAAGAATAATACAGTATGCGTTGGAATCCCAGTCGCGCCGAGTGTCTTACCCCGTCGTAGCACTGAAGAAGCTTCCCTAATTTCCAGTCGTCCACCGAGAACTTACCTGTCACCAGTGTGTGCCTGTACCCAGGCTGTAGCTGTTCAACGTGAGGAATGGAACGTCACGTCTTGCCGGCAGCAATCAACGAGATCATACCACTAAAGCTTGCACTCCAGTGTACCAGTGATATGTTTGATGCTTTCTCTGAGTACGCACTCGAAGCATTGATGCTGTACCTGGCTTTTTATTGCAGCGTTATAGTGAGTTAACCCATAAAGATGACCCAGAAATATAATATTTTTATTTAATATTTGTGTGGAAAGATAAAAATATATTTATTGGTTAATATTCTTAACAATAATGGCCAGGCGAAACCTTTTCTAAGATATCAGTTTTGCACTGTTTCCAAGTGTTTATATTGCGCGTCTCTCTGCCTTATAAACTTTATGTATTTGATGCAATGATATAATATCAAAACTAGAAGGTGACGTGAGGGCTCAGTTGAACTCTCACAAACACAGACTGTGACAGCCATGGCTGACTCGCTCTTCGGGCGAGCGCCCACGGAGGCCAGCAGCACTCGCAATGGCCCGACCGTCTCCCTGCCCGACGCCGAGTCTCGCCGCAACCTGCTGCACCGCGCGCCAGGCAGTCGCTCGCAGCGCTCCAACAATGCCGATAACGTGTCGTTCCTGGACGCGACGCCCATCGAGGAGTTCGTAACGAAATACCAAGTCATCAAAGTATCGTGGAGGGGCAAGTACGAGCGCATCCTGGCGCTTGCGCCCACGCGCTTTTGCACCATCGACCCGCGGGACTTCGAAGTAACCAACACGTGGTCATTAACGGCGCTGCTCAGCATCAACCTTGACCCGTCGGACCCTCAGGGCTTCATGCTGTCTCTAAAGGGGCCCAAGAAGGACGAGCAGCTCAAGTTACGCTGTCGATTCCGCTCTAGACTACTGTCGGATCTGTACAGACTCAAAGACCAGTACCAAAAACGCAATGCACGGCCTGATTCGGGCTTCGAGTGCTCCAAATGGTCCAGGAGAGGCCACATGATCAACTGCATGCTGGACGTCGGCATGGATGGCGTCACTATCAATCAGCCAGGGATCGTGCGGTCCAAATATCTGTACACAGAGATGGAGCACTTGACACTGCTGAATGACTCGCAGGACGGATTCGCTATTGGATTCACAGGACGAAGCAGACTGTTCTTCAGTCAGCAAAGAAGTCAGATTTATCACCGTATCCAGGCTGCTGCTGAGGCAATTGGATGCAAGATCCAGGCAAAGGTCAACACATCGGCGGAGAAGATCCAAGAGGAACGAGGCTACTATGGACTGAATAATGGAGAACCATTCGTCCAGTTCCACGCGAAGAAGTTGACACCGAAGTATAACGAGCCTCAGGTGCGAATTCTCTCGCTGCACGAAAAAGTACTGGTGGAGTTGGACCAGGATGGACAAGTTGTCGCGTGCTACAACTACTCAGACATTTACGTGCTCGTACGCGAGCCTACAAGCTCTGAACAATTTGAAATCCAGTTCCGTAACGGACAGGTGAGGACATATGTGGCCAAGGACCGCGACGGTGTGTTGAGCGCAATCTACGATATCTGCATTACCTGCGAAGAAAATCCCGAGTTGTTTATTAGTGGCGTTGTGAACCAACGAGGACTGCGCTTGCTGCCTTTTTTCGAGGTAGAAGACACGACTGAAACGCAGTCATTCTTCAATGACTCCTCAATTGACAGCTGGTACCTTCAGCGAATGGCATCAGTTGGGAAGTTCGGGAACTCCATGAGAGTTGGTGACAGAGGGTGCGTGCTTCGTGCGTCAATCGCTTTTGTCGATGTAGCTTACTAACTGTGCTTTGTTATGCTAGATTTGTCGAAATTGTTGCTGAGTTCAACGCAAACGTTCCCGCAAGCGGAATTTCGTACAATATGAAGCATACGATTATTGGTGATGCTTTGCGGCCAATGTGTGCTCAGCTGTACTACGTCGCGAAGACGAAACCAGTACCGGAGCGCTCAGCTGTAACCCTGCTGCAGGCTCTATTTCGTATCTCGGCATCTTACTACGGCTTCCGTGAAGTGGGTCAAGCTGGCCAGATCTCTGAGACGATTACAAACCTGTTAATTAACGGCGATGAGTTTGTCGTATTCTGGACAACGCTGTTGTTGAGAAGATTGACGACGCATACCCTGCCAAGTACAGCCAGTGAGACCCCTGCCAATTAGTGGTGCTGCTAGCAGCTATGTATCTAACTTTTCGTTGTTTGCGATCACAGGTCTTGATGTAGCCTCCGTGAAATACTGCGAGGAGGTAGAAGCACAAAACAAGAAGGTTTTTCTCACGAACACCTATCTAACGCAGTCACTTATCACACATCTGGAAGATATTGACGTGGACCCGGAGAATACGAATACAAGTCAGAGGCCACGAGCCGGCCCTCTTGTCATGATGGGCCTGCTGCAGACTCTTGAAGGCTGTCTCTGCTCTCGTGCTTCTACAACTGGACCAGTGGAGTTTATGACGTTGGTAGAAGGGGTGGCAAAGTTTTACAGCACGCTGTTGAAGGTGCTCTTCCAGTCTCGTTGTGCAACTACCGTCGAGGCGTGTACGTATTTGATAGTCCCTCGTAGTTGTATGCCAACGTTTATCCGCTTACTTTTGTGTTTATTCCAGGTACACTTTTGTTGAAGACAACTCTAGAGGAGTGTGACCCTATTGTTGCTTCGAGCATCCGCGATAAAGCCTTGACTGAAGGGATAGTGTTGAGGCATTTCTATCGGGGTCTTTTCGACGAGTCGTTTGACCAAAGATGTGTCAGTCGATATTTGGTGTCACTGTGGATGAGCCACCATGACGGTTCAAAGCAATTGCTGTCACGAATGATCCCTTCCGGATTTTTCCATTTGCTTAAGGAACCTCCCGGAACACCAGCTCAACTTGAGGACTACGATCGACTGGAACGCGAGGCAATGGAAGCAGAAAGCCAAAAACGTTTGATGGAGTACAATGACGATGACTTTATATCCTCCGCGGGTGAGTCGATGGTCCCGAACGACTCCGCGTCGGGCGGAGAATCCTATAGTCTCGCAGATTCTGATGTCCACCAGCAGAAAATTTCGCGGAAGAGTGTGTCATTGGGAGACATGGGCTCTCGCAATGGGCACCAGATTGGATTGCAATCAGAGTATCGTCGCTTGTCGGTGTCGAATTTACCCATCCCAGAAGTTCGGTCGTCATTCTCAGGGGAAAGATCGTCGCTGACAGGAAATGGTACCAACGGGCGAAGCTCCTTTGAAACCCCGATCGAAAATGATCATTCCAAGGCTCGGATGCTGCGGAAACTGAAGAGCTCAGTTGACGGGACTGCTTTAAGCTCTCGGTCTGCAAATAATTCTAGACACGAGTCCAAGCCACACAGCACTAGTTCTAATGGCACGGCACCTCGTCTCCGTAAGAGAGATGTCGCAATGAGCTTCTTTGGTACGTTGGGGGGTAAAAAATCACCTCCTCACCACGGGCGCAAGTCTTCCAGGGGAAAGCACTATGCGATGTCACGGTCTGCTCGTGCGCAAGAGAATTTTCGACTTCTGTTTCACATGCTCAGCCTAGACCACGAAACCGTTGACATGATTTGGAACAAGCAAACGCGAGAAGAACTTCGATGTGCACTTTACGTTGAAATCAAGCGCTTCACTCGGTTCCAAATTACAAGCGGTGCCATGAAAGCGCGTTGGAACTATGAGGACTTTGGCGTCTCCTACCCAAGTCTCGCCAATGAGGTTGTTGTTGGTGGGTGCTATATCAGAATACTGGCGAATTTGCGAAGTAAATTGTCCTTCTTCGGAACTGTCACGGAGGAAGATGAATTTATGGCACTGACCCCAGAGCAAGTGCCAGTTCGAAACCCCGCAGCAGTACTCGCTGCCCTGTACGTGCGAATGCTGCGCGAAAACATCCATGCTGAGTACCGAGACGACTTGGAAACATCGATACTATGTATCAAAAGTATGGGTGTTGTAGCAGCTGCCCATGCTGGATATGTTAATGCTGTGGACTTCGAAGAAGTTGGGCATTTGTGGACGCTGATGGGTGAGACTGTGCATGCCTCGATGCTGGAAAACTTTCTTCACACGATGCGAGCGCTATGTCTACATCCCGGAAATGCACGGCGAGTGCTGGGTAACGACCACAATATTGAGCTTGCGGTCCAGCTTCTGCAGCTAGCACACTCCACCAACCGCGAAATTGGCGATATTACCGAACCGAAGAAGTTATGGATGTTAGAAACTGAAAGTGGCGAGGAGCTTGGACCATTTAGTGTGAATGAGCTCAAACAAAAGCGAGACGAGAGGCACGTCAACATGAGCTCGTTTTGGGTGAAACGCCAAGATGATCCTGCGTGCGAGTCGTTGGCAACGAAGGCAAAGGTGATGGAAATCGCCCAATTACGATGGGAAGTTGGAATTCTTGGTGGGCTGCATCCTCTTCAAATAGCCCACGACGCGATTGGTGTTTTACTCTCTGTGGCGCACAGCAATTCGTTGCTAGGCGACAACAGGCCGCACAGTGGTGATTCTACGTCGACTATTTTCCCTCCTCCTCGAGGAAAGACGATGGTGTGGAGCTATGCTCGTCATATTATTCCTATTCTAGTTCGAACCGATCTCCCCAAGCTCTGGGAGAAGTCAGCCACGCTACTTGAGTTCCTCTATTCCGATCGACACCCAGTTGCCGAGTCACCTGATGAAGAGGTCACAAATCAGGCGTCTTTGTTTTCTTGGGGCTTATTCTTCTTGGCATTCATGGGAGGAAAGTCTGACTTCAAGGCGATGGCCGGTCTACTAAAAGCTACGCATAAACTCCAAGCTGGGTTCAACGGATTGAGCGCTTTGAAGGATATCCTCCCTCACGATATGATTAACCTTCTGGACAGCTCGTCTCCGTCAATGTTTACTAAAGTGTTTTGCGAGGGAGAGCTGTCTCCTCAGGTAATTTGGAGTACCGAGATGCGGACGCATCTGCTGTCTGTGTGCCAGGCGCACTTGCAAGATTATGCTGAGGCAATAAAAGAGGATGTGGCTCGTGAGTGGAGTTTTTGCCCAATGGCACCTGTCTCATTTAAAGAGCTTTCGAGAGAAGTATGGTGCGGCGGAATTTACTTGGGCCAGTTCTGTCAGGATGAAAGCTTCGCTGTCACGGACCCTTTGGACTTCATGGAAAAGTTGACAATGGAGTGGCGTGCTGAAGTGAGCCGGCGAGCGGCTTCCTTCAGCTTTGCTCAAGCCCGCGAAATTCTGGGTGTTTCAGAAGAAGAAAATCTGGAGTCTGATCTTCGTGCTGGCTTCAAGGAGAAGGCTAGACATTTGGATGAGGCCCATGCCGCTACAATTGAGTACGCTGAAAGGTATTTTTGCTTTGAAGACGCTGATTCGTGAGTACATCTGACGTTGTTTGTATTCTTGATAGGTTGGATGAACTACGAGAGGCGTACCGAATCCTTACATGCCCAAGACGTACGTTATTGTCTTCTGGACATGATCCTGAGAATTTGCTGCTTGTACTGCATTCTTTGGTGATCATGTGCAACCGCTACCCCGAGAAGCTCGTTAACTACGAGTTTGATGCGTACGACCTCCTGCTCCCTCTTCTATCTGTCCATTGTACTGCTGAGGGAGTTCCTCCAGAAGGAACAACAGACGCCCAGACCCTTGAAATTTCGGTCTGCGCGGCGGAGCTTGTCTACAACACGTGTGCTGTTTCTGTTGCCAACGGGGAGATTTTGCTACAGCAAACCGAGCTAAACGTCTTGGAAAAGGTCGTGAATTTCTGTGTCGACTCGATGGTGGGTTGTGAAGCGACAGGGAAGCCTGCAGTATTGGAAGTGTGTTTCTTTTTGCTCCAAACTATTACCGGGTTGCTTGCATCTCCTATCGGGCGGGATTGGATAGCAGAGTCGTCAACGCTGCTGGTGGACTTAGTTCGGATTCTATGGCTGTGGAATCACGCGGGGAAAAAATCCTTTTTATTGTCGAAGCTCGCACAACAAGCCCTTGAAGGTACGTCTCGGTCTGTATTTGCTCATGTTTTGAACGATTTAATTTAAAAAAATTACTGCAATTTCCAGGCATCTCGAGAATGGCTCAGTTGGAGCAGAACCAGGAACGTCTTGTCAAAGCTGGCGCCTTGTGGCAATTGTACAGGCTCTTCTCTGCGTATGATGTAGACCTGGACGATGCTACTGTTCATAGTCGCTTACAGAATAGTTGTGATTCCGAGGAAGAAGGATACGAGATGGTGGCGACTGAGGTCCAGAATTTATTGGCTATCATGGCTGTTCGCGCAGTGTGCAGGCTGGGAGGAATATTTCCCAACGGCAGTGAACTTGAATCACCAGCCAATCCTCGGGTGAAGCAGGTTGCGGACTCTCTAATGACTCCGAACTTGTCTGGGTTATTGTTGCTGAGCAGCCATCACGAGTTTTTGAAAATCTTCCACGGCGAATGCGAATCGTATACGTTGTTTTGGAATGGTGAGATGCGCCAAGAACTGACGAATTTTGTAACTCCGAGAGCCAGCCTTGAGCCTACAGTGACGACAGATGAACACTACACCGAGGCTATTCAGTTCCGCTTCATGTACCTGGCAGACCAGTTTTATATCGGCGGTCTCTACATCGAAATGCTCATGGGAAGCCTCCTCGTCCTTGAAAAAAGTCTGGTTCCAGCGCCTGTCGCCGAGTTGGGTCTCACAGAAACATTTTTCACAGAATTGTTTTCATTCATTGACAGTGGCGAACTCATCTGCCCGGAGTTCGTAAACGAGAATGGAAATGCACATACGCTTCCACCATACGCAGGCTGGGACATTGATGAAGAGCAGCGAACAACACTGGACCGAGTCACGGCTCTGAACTGCCTGTCGATTACAACTTCAGTAGCTCCAACGTTAGTCGAGAAGAACCTCGTTGCCAACGATAGCGCAATGAAGATGGTGTTGCGACTTCTATTTCCACCGGATAACGAGGTCCACCAGAGCGAGGATGCCGAAAAGAGTCTAGTGTTGACCCCACAACTGTATGCCCCGTGCCGGTTGCACTGCATCGCGACACTTCAAGTTTTGTCGACACTAGCAGATTTTGGAACGGCCTCGTTGGAATACGGAATTTGTGACGTCCTAATTGAATTGGTACACGTTTGCCAAGACGTGGGGCCCGATGCACTTGGGATCATTCGCAACCTTTGTGCTAGCGGAGCTGCTGCCAAGTGTGTTTCAGAGATCCTTCAGTCGGGAGTGTACCTGGAATTTATTGGTTGGGTCTTGCTTGTGGAGGAAACTATCGTTGACGCCGAGTTCGATGCTGCTGAGCGTTTACGTGTCCCTTCCGCGATGATTCTCTCAGAGATGGTCAAAGATGGAGCACCACTGAACATTGAGTCGAGGCGTGCGCTTTGTCGGTTCTTCCCACCGGCTATCGTGCGAACAGTTGCATCAAGCCCAGAGACGATCGTGGAGTATATAATGGTAAGCTGTTGCATTGACATGGTATGATACTTTTGTTTTTTCTCACCCGTTGTTTTTGTAAAGGCTGACCACATGACACCCGAGCTCGTATGGAACGTCGAGTTCCGGAACCACCAGCGGAACGAAATTGTCAACTTCCTGAATGTCTATTTCTCGTCTACGTCTACGACCGAGACGGAAGATGGGAACTTCACATCCGTGGTTGACTCGTTCGAGATCAATTACACTGGACTGTACCCGGCTCCGATGGCTGGTAATGTATACCTGACCCTGTTCATGGAAGACCCAACTTTCAATCTTCACGATCCATTGTACGTTCTTGACTTGGGGCTAATATGGATAGCATGTTATTGATTTCACTAACGCATGTATTATACGATTTCCAGGTACTTCATGACCTGCTTGTGGTCTGAGTTCGAAGTGCTGTTTAAACAACTCGCCCACATGACATCAGCTTTACGTGCCACGATGGCCCGCACGGACGACGAGATGATCCAGCGTGATATTAACCTGATCGATCTCGTCGGGTCGTCACTGGTGTGCCTCCTCCAGGTAATGCCGAGTTTCAGTATTGCTCCTGTGTTCAAACGGAATGGTGATTGACCTCGTCTTGTACTTAGGTTGAAACATCGTTGATGAGGAACGTGTCCGAGCTGCAGATCCCATCGAAATGCTGTGGCTATTTGAACGAAACAGTGCGTTCTCAAGCGTGTGAGCCGTGCGTCGTCAACGTCGTTCGAATCCTGCGAGTGTGCACGATGTCTCGAACGTGCATAAAATCGATGCAGCCAGTGTGTTCCACCGCGTTATCATGCTTAATGGCAATCACCAACCCGCTTCGAGGAGGACCTCTGCACTTCGAGAGTGCTTTCATCTTGGAGATCATGCGACGAATCGTGCTAGATTATCCCGAACATGGAGACCGAGACGCAAGCGCCGGTATCGTGTACCTCGCGAGTCGTCTAGAACTCTTTGGGTTTCTCCTGAACATCCTGGAAAACCCTGACAGCCTCGGGAAGGTGAAAGAGGAGCATATCGTACGTGCGGAAGCTATCGAGATTCTCAACCTGCTGGAAAAGGTGAGGATGTGATTGATATGCTGGCATTTTCTTAGAAATTGAAACTAAGGGGTGCCGTCACTTTTGTAGGATCGTGTCCAAGGCAGTACGGCCCACCAGATTTTGAAGAAGCACAAGAAGTGGCAGAAGAGCTACCGACACGAATCCACTGACGTAGTGATGTCCATGTCGACTGAAGACCCATTTTTGAAACCTTTGTTCCCTGAAGCAGACCGTGTGATGCGCGAGTACATGCGGATGAACCCGCGCCAGAGCTCGGTAGTGTAATGCACCTTGCGATTTTTGACAAGTGTTTTTTTGCTTGCTGTAGATATTTTTTGACAACGCTGGGCTGTTTAAACGCAGAAGGTCGCTGCTAATCAAAGCTAAAGGTCGTCGGATCCACTTGGACCCTCCATATCTGCGTTTGATAAATTACATGTCTTGCCGCAGCAACAAGCGTCTCGCAAGCATATGCACAGCGGAAGAAATATGGCGCAGCATCGATGCCTCGTGGTTTGGTGGTTCTTACTAGCTGCTGTTGTGATCGCGGCGGCCTCTACAGCCCAGACTCCAGACCCTTCTATTGTTGCTTGGGCAATGTCTATCAGCGGTGGCGCTCTAAACGTTAAATGGTAGGTTATGGGATAAATAATCCAGTTGTTGCACCGAGTAGATAATTACACTAACGTCGCTGTGCTGGTACACAGGACCGTTTCGGCAGCATGGCAATCCAGCAATTCACTGAATGACATCGAACATTTCCGAGTATTCGTGGATGGCCATGAGAAGGGTGTTGTTGGTGGCGAAGAGATTAGCTATGACGTTTTTGGCCTGACGAACAATACGGCGTACAGCATCCAAGTGAAGGGGACTCTTGTCAGTACATCTGCAGCGGATCCTTTATACTCGGATGCCGTTTCCGCTACCACTTTGGATTGCACAGCACCACGCACCCCAGATACACCAAAGCAGTTAGTTCTTTCTGGGGGCTTTGTTCAAGTGAGCGTACAGCAACCTGCAGACACTGGCGGTGCTGACCTTTTCAGTTTGACTATCATTGTTCGGCATCCCGACAGTTTAACTGTGGTCACGCAACAAGCCCAGACACCGGTAAACTCAGGCGTACTCACCTACAACATCTACGGGCTAGATGCACAAACAAGTTACAGGATTTCAGCGTTCGCAGTCAACGAAGGTGATCTGAAATCTTTGGAAAGTGACTTTTTAGATATCACAACCAAGTCGCTCCAGCTACCTGGTCCATGCCCTTCACCAAGAGTACTAAATGCTACCGGTGCGACCTTGGTGACTCAAATTGTATTGTCTACACAACATTCTAACTCTATTGATGCTGGAATTTTAGGTGCCTCTGTCACGTTGAAGCTGATCCCACCACTTGATGATGGTAGCCGTTGCTGCTTCGTGTTGTAGGATCCTTGTGATTGCGGGCCTGCTAACACATGTACTTTGTGTTAGGTGGTGGTCGAATACAAGGCTTTATCGTGTACATGGCAACAGATGATGCTGGTGGTTTCGAGGAAGTTGCTTCCACAATTGACACGGATGTGATTGATGTTGTGGAGATTTCGCGTTTGTCGAAGTCGAACGATAAGCCGCTTCTTCCGGAGACGAAGTACGTCTTCAAGGCAGTGGCGGTCAATCTGGCTGATATTTGTATCTCAATCGCGAGTAGTCTGCAACTGACAAATGCAACGGAAGCACTGACTACTGTGGCTGCTTTGCCTGGCCCACCACCAAGCCCGTGCTTCTTGAAGGCTACCGGAGGCATGATATCCATGAGTTTGATGAAACCCGCCAACATGCAAGGTGCTAAATGCACTGGATTTTCGATTATGGTGAAAGACAACGCCGGTAAAATGATCGAGAACAGCATTGGTGCCAGCAGTGACACGACGTATGATGCCACTTATCTTCAAGTAAACACAAACTACGCGATATCCGCTGCTATTATTACAAATATGGGTACTACTTCGTACAGTAGCTCTACCACGATGAGCTCGACAAATCTTACGTCCCCGACGGAGCCCCTCGCTGTTACTGCGGTGAATATAACTGGGAGCAGCGCAGTGATGCAATGGTCGTTACCGCTCGATAACGGAGGGGTCAACATATCAGGTACGCTCAGCTGGAGTTGTGTTAATTTTGAACATGTGTATAACGTTTTGCTTTCGCTCGGCAGGATATACACTTATTTTGATTTCTCAAGATATCCAAGAGGAGAGACCTGCGATATCATCTCCTTCGCTCCTCAAAGACCTGACTGCTAACACGCTGTATACGGTCAAAGTGAAAGCTATCAACGTGGCAGCGAGGAAAGGCCCCTCATCTGTTGGTGCTACGTTCAAAACCACGTCTCCCACAGAGCCTAGTGAACCGTCAAGTATATCATCGGTTTTCGCTTCTGGAGGAGCGATCGAAGTTGCGTGGAATCCACCTGAAAGTCGAGGAGGTGAGCCGTTGTCCTCTATGGGATACAAGATCGCTGTCTATACTTCCTCGTCTTGTGTGGATAACGAGACGAACTCGTGTTTAGAATGCAACGCCGTAAAAGTTTCAGCTCAGCACTACAAACTTCTAGAAAATACTTCGGTTTGCGAAAAACCCACCGAGTCGGAATGCCCCGATGGTTCGATGGATTGCTGTATTTATCACGAAGATGGAGTTGGGTTTTCGTGTGGTCTCGTGGGTCAAGTGATCCCACCACGCTCTGTGGTGGGCACTACGTCTACATTTTTCAAGGGACTCAACTATTCATCATCCTACTACTTCGGCGTCCAAGCTATCAGTCGTGCTGGAAAGAGCACTATGTCTACGCTCCAACAGCTTCAAACGACGTGAGAACTACTTTTTTAAAGACTACTGAGCTCACAGAACCGGCTAACTCTGATTTGATTTGTGGCTGCTTCTACGTCATAGGAGGCAAACTGCACCGTCGTTCCCTTCTAACATTCACCAACTCACCGCGACAGGTGGATCAATTCAACTTACTTGGGACGCGCCTTTGGTACGTACGTATAACAATAGTTTCTCTGTTTATCAGAAGCTCAAGCCTGTTGTTTGTTTGTTTTGGTGAAGGATACTGGAGGTGGTCCAGTTCTTGGTTATCATGTCTATCGAGATTTCGAACTGCGTACAGTTGGATACGTTATGCCTCCTTTCACAGACTGCGGTGGCATGCTAGCGGATAACACATACGTTTACGGAGTTGCTGCTGTCAATGGGTCACTGGTTGAGGGTGCCATGGCATCTACAACACTTACGACAGGAGCATTGTCGAGCCCATTGCAGCCGTCATTGTCGCTGTCTGCGGCCATGTATAACCGCCTTCTATTCAGTACGAATCCAGCTTGCGATACTGACGGACAGACCTTGCGATACCAGTACGAGGTCAAATATTATGGGACTGTGGTCGCCACAGACTACTTCGAGTGTTGCAACTTGATTGTGGAAAATCTGATGAAGGGCAGGACATACACCGTCGCAGTCAGAGTGATCAATTCGATGGCAGTCTCGCCATGGACTGAGTCAAGATTCACGACTACGTCCGGCAGCCCTTCAGCACCAAATCCCTCGTTAACGCGCGTGAATACCTATAGCGCGGTTGTATCACTCGGAGCATCATCTTCTGATAAAGAAACACGCTCATACGACGTGTATCTCTATCTAAACGAGGCTGAAATCCAGCGCCAAACCGTCTCGTGTCAAATGGAAGCAGTCGTGGGCCAGTATGTGTGTCCAGCGTCGTTAAAAGTGGAAACGTTGAAGCCTCAAACCGAATACGGCATCAAGGTTAAGGCCAATGGCGGGATCGGGTCGGTATCGTCGAGTGTAATTAAGTTTACAACAAGCAGTATCACAACTGGTAAGTTCCGTTGCGAGCACGCTTGATGATATTGATGCACTAATGCTGCGCTGTATTCAGGGGTATTTGGGATGTCAAAGCGAGACTATTATGCTGACAAGGGAGGAAGTATTAGTACTGCAGTACTTCGAAGTGGAGGAACTTCAGGACCTGTTGACGTTGGCGTGAATGTAATCGAACCGGAGACGGTTCTTGTACGATGTGAACGTGTGGTTAGTGGAGGATGCCACTGCACGTTATACCTGACGTCTTCAGGTACTGCTTCGGATCCTTGTGCCCTGACGTTTATCGATGGGCAAGATAGTGTGGAAGTTTCATTTTCAACGTGGAACGACGAATCAGCAGAACTTATCCCGTTTCCTGTAGTTGTGACCCCGTTTGGAGTGCCTCTTTCTGGCGAGCATGCAGCTCTCCTACACAACGACGAGTACCAACAATCGGGATTTCTGTCGTTCTCTTCTTCCCCTTTTGAGGTGCACGAAAATTCACTGTATGCAATAGTAGATGTTGTGCGTCTGAACGGTTCTACAGGAACAGTCAGCGCTGGTTTTGAATCATTTGATATTTCGGCAGTTGCTGGAACCGATTATGTTTTTACCAGTGGAACGATCACTATGGTGGAGCAGCAAAGTGAGACACAGATTTGGGTCCAGCTGATTGACAACCATGTCTTCAATGCTGATAAAGCATTTGGTATTCGCTTGGTGAATCAACCAACACAATTTGGAGCTGGGGTTCTTGTAACGCAACAAGTCGTTATACTTGACGACGAAAGTGTTCTCAACGCAGTTCCACACAGAATGGAGAATGCAACGATTGTTTATTCAACTGGGGGTGAATTTGGAATTCAATGGGCAAATCCTTCAAACGACATAGCTGTCGTTTTGGGATACATGGTCCGCGTTACTCCTGTAAACCCAGGAAATGTATCAAGCTTGTTCAACACGACTCAACCGCAATTCAAGCTGTCCGGTCTTTCAGCTAGAAGCGCGTACCGAGTTGAGATCGCAGGTTGGAATTCTTTCGGCATGGGGGAATTTTCTGGTTTTATCGAAGTTGCGACGACGGATATATCACCCCCAAGCCCGCCACTCGCGGTTGCAGTTTCTGCCGTGACGAATATAAACTTCACACTCAGTTGGGAACCTCCCCGAGATGATGGTGGCAGCGCGGTTACAGGCTACTGGGTGGTAATTTCTGGGGATACGGACGGGTTTTCTTTATCGAAGTTTGTCGAAGCTGCTGAACTCCTTCTGGTTGTTAAAGGACTTCGTGCATCTAGCAGTTATACCTGTAGCGTTTCTACTGCTACTGAGGCCTTTTCAAACAATTCGGATGCGGCATCTTCTGCTCTAGTAACTGTGCTGACTGCAATTGGTGAGGTACCGGGCAAACCCCCAGCAGTGGCTCTTGTCGAGCAGCCTCGTGGGGGAACTTTGACATTTTTCATGATGCGACCACAATATACGGGTGGATTGGTCTTAACGAAGGTCACGCTTTATTTAAGAAAGGATGGAACGGAAAACGCAGCTTTTACTTCCGGATGCAAAATTGATTTATCGGATCAAAAGAATTCAACGTGCACCATAACCAGTCTCCTAGCTACGACAAGCTATGAAGCGTACGCGACGTTTTCAAACGAGAAGGTAAGGCTCAGTGCAACACTACCATGCGTTGAATCGAAGTTACACTAACTTCTCCCCTCTGCTTATTTTTTTCAAAGGGCGAAAGTCCTCCAGGAGAGAGCAAAACGTTCCAGACAACTTCTGCTGTCGACTTACCGTCTTCTCCTCTTAATTTGCGAGCCACTAATGTCACAGCCGGCAACATGAAGCTTGAATGGGACCTACCGTCTGACTTGGGTGGAGCCTCTGATGTCGTTGGATATATCGTGTACCAGAAGATTATTATATCCGGCGCTGCGTACTTCAAACTGTACGATGGACAAGATTCCAAGGAACGTAGTTTTGTTGCTCGAGGACTCATGCGAGGCTCGTTCTACGCATTCGCTGTTGTTGCACTGAACGATGCCAGCTTCTGTGCGGACCCACGTTTGTATAACCTGAGTTCGTTTTTGGAGGTGACAACACTCCCTTCCAGTCGTGTGGCACCTGTTAGAGACCTATTCGTCCTCTACAGAACTGGAGGGTCTATTACGTTGGGATGGAAGGCCCCAGATGATCTTGCTGGATTGCCGTTACTAGGATACAGCGTTGCCTTGGAATCCCCTACAAATGGCCTTGAAGTGCTTGTATATTTACTCTCAAGTTACCAAACGAGTTATACGCACTACGGGCTTAGTGAAAGTACAGCCTACAGCTATGTTGTGACTGCGGTTAACGAAGACGGACCAAGCATAAACAGCGCGGTCTTTACGGCGACTACAACAAGCGTTTCGATGCCAGGGCCCGTAGAAAATGTAAACTATATTAACGCAAGTGGTGGGAGTATCACATTGATCTGGAACGCACCTCAAGATGCGGGTGGTCGTCTCATTGAGCGTTACGAGATTTCTCGACCGGGACGGAGTTTTTATTCGACTACTACTGCGTTTGAAGATCACTTCAGTTTAAGCGTAAACACCGGGTACACTTACACAGTATCGGCTTTTAATGGATACTACAGGGGTTATTCAGCGTCAGCGTGGGCATTAACTGGCGGCCCCTCTCTTCCGGACCCGCCGCAGATGAATGCTTTCCCTTTCGGTGGCCGACTGGAGGTTTCTTGGGTGAAACCGGAGGACACGGGCGGCATCCCGATTAGCCAGTACTTGATCATTCTGTTTAACGCAGATGGTTCGACCACCATCGCGAGTACGACTACGCACACTCTGGATTATACTTTCTGGGGTCTGCAGGCGAGAACTCACTACAGGTTGGCTGGGAAATCAACTAACGACTTTGGAGACAGTGTATTAGTGGAATACGACGTTGTGACCGGTCCTCCTGACGCGCCTAGTGCCCCTCCACAGCCCACAGCTAGCAACATACAAGGGGGCCGCGTTGATATTCAAGTTGAAAGCACGAAGTACACAGGTGGAGAAGCAGTGACGCTGGTTTTGTATATGGACGGCGAAGCAAAACATTATTTTCCTGCGGCTGGAGGTGAAACGACAATCTATGGACTTTTTGCTGAGACGGAGTACGTTTTCAAAGTTTCTGCCAAGAACACAGTGGCGGAAACAAAAAGTGCCGCCCTCAAAGTTACTACGACCGCTATCTCTACACCAGGTCAAATTCAAAACTTACAGCTAGTGTCTGTCACTTACAGTCAAATGGAGCTTTCGTGGGATTATCTTCAGGATACGGGCGGAGACAAGCAAGTGCAGTACAAAGTGAGTTACGTTAAATGCAGCAGCGATGGGAATCCGACTGCGAGCGAACAATTCCAGAAATATGATAACAACACTGTCGTTGTAACAAAACTGGACTATTCGTCGTTCTACAACGTGTCAGTCATGGCTCTGACTAGTACAAGTTTACTGGGAAAGACAAGCTCTTCAATTTTAGTAGAGACGCAGCAGCCGCTCGAGGGGGTGATTATTGCTGGCTCGCAGCAGGTGACAGTGGTGGAAAATGCCGGATTTGTTTCTATACCAGTTGAGCGAGTGGAGGGGTCGTTTGGAACGATCTCGTACAGTTATATGATGACTGACGAGTCAGCGATCCATGGAGTGAATTACGAGCTAACGGGAGCTGTCATCGAGCTTGACACCAATATCCTGTCGGATATTCTTAATGTTCCGATCTTGAACGACGACGTTTACAATCCTGGTATCACTTTTTTGGTTACAATAGTCGATTTTAATACCGGACGGGAGACCTCTACCCGCGTCATCCTAGAAGACGATGGGGATGCTGGATTTATTTCATTTACTCAACCATCACTTGCCGTCTTGGAGAATGTTGGTGTTGTTTCTCTAGATGTGATTCGAGAGGGTGGGAGTACACCAACGGCAGATATCCTGTTTTTATTTGTTCATAATGCAAGCTCCATGGATCGATTTCATTTTCTGGGCTCGACGATAACCTTTGCTGCCGGTGATACGCAGAAGACCATATCAGTTGAGATAGTAAACGACATTGAGTTCCAACTTGTTCCTGATAGTATTGCCATAGGCTTTGAAATTCTCGATGGCGGCGTGCTCCATGGAAGTTTCTCAACCATTACGCTGACTGCTCTGGACGATGGAGATATCTCTTTACCCAAAGAATGTGTGAATCTTCGACAGGCTTCTGTTACCGGCGGTGCACTTGGACTCGAATGGGCACAGCCAGTTGATCGCGGTGGAGCTGATTTAACGCTGTCGTTTTTGATTACAGTGGTTACCAGTAACCAAGTAGCAAGGACACAAAAGGCTAACGCGGAATCGACAGTTGTCTACGGACTAACCCAAAGAACCTCTTATCAAGTCTTCGTTCAAGCTGTGAATTCTGCAGGCGTTGGGGTTGAGAGCACTTCTTTGCTGTTATCAACGACTAGCGCGACAGCTCCTACTGCACCCCTCAACACTGAGCTAGTCAGTGCTTCGAGTTCTAGCCTTCAGTTTAAGTGGCTGGCCCCATTGGACGATGGTGGGTCTCCAATTGTTGCTTACACTGTTTACAAGGTGGCTATGACTTCGTCCACTACTACACGATCGACTTTCTCGTCGATTTCGTGCTCAACAACGACTGTATGTTCTGTGAAACAGCTACAAGCACTGACGAATTATAGCATTCAAATCCAAGCATCGTCCGCATTCGTGCCGCAGGGAGAGTACTCCGATGTGGTAACATTCTCTACGACGTCCCCCGATTACCCCGATCCACCACCGATCGCAAACGTCACGTGGGTGAGCGCAGGGGCGATGACTATTCAAATGTTCGACCCAGGGAATGTCGGTGGATCGAATATTCAAGAGTACTGGCTATACATTCGAGCAGATCTTGATCCAGAATTTACTCGGATTTACAGCGGTGTGTTGAATGAACACACAGTGTATCATTTACGATATCAAACGGCTTATCAAATTAAGTACCAAGTGGTGAACTCAGTGGGTCCGAGTTTTGAGAGCCCTATCAAAAGCTACAAAACGCTGCTGAAGTCGTTGCCAAGTGCTCCTTTAAATGTTGGAGTAGTTGACAAGACTGGTGGGGCTATTACGTTGTCGTGGGATGAACCGCTTGATATTGGAGGCCGGCAAATTACTGGATATTCAATAAAGATCGTCTCAATCAACGGGAAGTCGGCTGCGCTCATTGGGTATGATGGAAAGAGCACACCATCTAGACAAGGAACAGTGTACGGCTTGACTGCCGATACGGAATATGGCATGGAAGTGGTGGCGTATTTGGAAGTGTCCAATTGCTTTGAACCAGCGCTTCAGGCTTGGAGCTCAGTTCTACTGGCAGCCACTACGAATGCAACATCCCCCGGATCCGCACCTGAACTTCTCGTTGGTCACTACACTGGAGGAATCGTCCAATTGGTTTGGGTTGCCCCGAAGGACCAGGGAGGGGTTCCACTGAGTGGATACACGTTAAACTTTGTTGACGATGCTGGGGACTCCAGTGTTCTTTTCTCAACTACCAATGCGACGACGCTTTCCTTCGTGCACAATGATCGCACGGCGACTACAAAGTATTCGTACACGATCTCGACGTCGAATTCCGCTGGTAGCAGTCCCACCAGCCCAGTCTTGGTGGCCACAACAGATTCGATTACGTTTCCTTCAGCGCCTTTGAACGTTCAGCAATTGGCGTATTCGACAGGAGGAGCAATTACTATCGGATGGGACCGATCAGTAGACACTGGAGGCCAACCGATAGCTGGATACGTGGTGTATCGCAACTCTGTAGCTGTGAGCTCCACGTTGCCCACTACTGCGAGAAGTTTTGTAAACAAAGACGGGTTGTCAGCTAGCTCGAGCTACACTTACACGGTGCGAACTGTAGCGCAAAACTTGATGGTATCTATGTCCAGCGATAATTGCCCTGCTAAAACCACAGAGGCCACTAAACCTCAGAAAGCGCAGTCGTTAAGTGCCGTTCCAGGGTCGAGCTATTTGGACGTGTCGTGGGTTCCTGACGGAGATTCTGGTGGGCTACCAATACTATCTTATGACGTGAAGCTGATGCTTGGTTCAACTGTAGTGGAGAGCGTCAACTTAAAAACGGACAGGTCCTATCTCTTTTCTGGACTTACCGCCAGCACTACCTACGCTGGTTACATCAAATGCAAAAACGACAAAGGTGCAAGTGAAGAACTAAGCGCTGAACTGACAACAGCTAACGTGTCCGTACCAAATACCCCGGAAATGCCTTCCGTCCGCTCAATTTTCGGTGGAAACTTCACAATTCAAGTTCAACCACCGCGGTTTACTGGGGGATCCCCTATAACTAGCATGAAAGTGTACGAGTACATTGGCGGCGCTCCGAGTTTAAAAGTGACGCTGAAAGTGACTGGGGATCAAGCAAGCTACACGTTTTACGGTGCAAGTGCGTCGTCCAAATATTACGTTGCTTGCTCAGCGATCAATTCGGTTGGTGAAGGCCCCCTTAGTGCTCTTACTACGATCGCTACAACGCCGATGAACCAGCCAGGATCCATTTTGACGGCTCCTAGTTTTGTTGGGGCCACTGGTACGTCGCTTTCCTTTTCATGGGGCCCGCCTGCTGATACAGGAGGGAGCCAAGTTTTAACGTACGTCGTCCGAGTTGCGAACGGTACGGTAGATGCGACGAACCCCACCACTGAGCTCTCTTACACAGCGAAACAACTCTCTTACGGCAGCTCGTACGATTTTTCTGTTCGAGCGAAGAATAATATTGGAGATGGAGCATGGAGTCCCATTACTACTGCTACAACGCAGCCAGATGCTGCAGGGGAGTTCAATTTCGCTCAGACTAGCGTGTCGGTACTTGAGAACGCCACTCAAGTGGCTCTAGTGGTGCAGCGAACCTCGGGCCTAAGTGGTCGGATTACGCTTACCTATTCAGCAGAGACAACAGGAACACAACCGGCAACAATTGGCACGGATTATGCTGTCGTAAGAGGTTCTAGCACTACAACAGGGACAATCGTGTTTGAGTCGCTGCAGAGTGAGGGCTCGATCGTGATATTCATCATTAACGACTCCGATTATGATCCTGATGAGACGTTCGCGGTTCGTATTACAGCTTTATCATCCTCATCAGTGGGTTCACCGGTCATTGGAAGCAAAACTGTGGCTGTGGTAACTATTGTAGACGACGGAGATGCAGGTTATATCAGTTTTGAGAAACCCACGTATCAATTCGCCGAAGATGCGCGTACTGGGACCGTGGTAATTATTCGAGAATACGGTACAAGCACCAGCATTACTCTGAGTTTTGAATTTTGGGGAGGAACAGCAACCCCAGACGTCGACTATCGCAAGACCATCACACCAGTCGTGATGGATAGTGGAGTTGCAAAGGCGACGTTGACTTTCTCCATTATCAACGACAAGATTTTCGAATATCCGGATGAATACTTCTTTATTCGGATGTCGACAACGGGTGGAGCCGTTCTTCAACAGCCTCTAGTTCGGGTAACGATTCTTGATGATGGGGATGTGTCGAATCCAGGCACGTGCCCTCCACCGGAGCTTCAAACGGTGACAGGTGGACTCGCTACATTCTTGGCCCGCCTCCCTGATCATAACGGCAGTTCAGCTGGGTTATTGTCGAACTATATTGTGCGTCTGAGCACTGAAACAACTTCAATCGACTTCAACATGTCGGCAACCCGGACGCTTTCAATTGGGAACTTGATGGCTTCGACAGCTTACAGCGTGATAGTAGCTCCCAGTAGTCCGTACGGGCTGGGAATATTCAGCAGCGCAACTCAGTTTTCAACGACGGGTCCATCGCTACCTGGTGCAGTTTCATCAATGTCTGTACAGTCGAGGACAGGAGGTCGAATCTCGCTGGCTTGGTCACCACCTGCAGATACCGGTGGGATTCCTATCAGCAAATATCGAGTTGATGCCATCGGCTTTCCAGAGGTAAATCTCGAACGCCTCAGCTTGTTGTTACTGTATATCTAACCTAACTATGAGTTAGCTGACTGTAGAGAACGAACAGCCGAATACCCAAGCAATCATGTATGGTCTGGCCGCATCGACACCGTACACGTTCTCCGTTCAGGTAATGTTCGTGGTGGCTTATCAATTTTTGTACCAGGTTACGCTAAATCAGGATTCACTACAGGCACAAAACGGAGTCAAAGACAACGATGGATGGGGCACAAAGAGCGGTTCATTCAAGTTCTCTACTGCCGCGGCTACTCAACCTGGTTCTCTTGTTGTCAGCCCAGACCCGTACCAAAATGCGACGGGTGGTAAAGTGTATCTAAGCTGGAAACCTCCACGTGACACAGGTATTTTCTCGTGTAGAGGAATGTTCGCTTCAATCTCTAAGTTCGTTTGCTTTGAACTAGGCGGCCTACGCATCGCTTGGTATGGTATCTTTGCCAGAAGTTCCTCCCTCCCGTGGTTTTTGTCTGCTACAGCATCTCCAGATTTGAATCCGTTGTTTTTCGCGGTGGAAATGCTGAACGCCAGCACTGCGTACGAGTTCTTTGTCTTAGCGAACAACTCGGTGCCACCCGAGAGCCTCCCAGGAAAGTTGTCGATCGCTGAAGGATCTACTCAGCTGAGTTCATCTGCCAACCTATCACCTTTGTTGTCTGTGGGAACTGTTATCACTGTTGAGGTCAGTAGTAGTCTAGCAGAATTGCAGGGGGCATCACGCTAACTGATATGTTTGTGGCGTCGTTTTCGCTAGGATTCTGTGTTTGTAGTCAATGATTTGTCGAGTGCTGCCACAGGATCGATTGGTCTCAAGTACGCACATATGTCGACATCCATATTGAGCAAGACAGGGGCCATTACGGGTCAAGCCACCAGTTTTTCTGTGTTGAAAACGGACGTTCCAAGCCTGCCGGGCCTTCCGCTTGTGCCAGAATTGACACTGTCTACAGGGGGGATGATCAATCTGGTGCTGCGGTCACCGAAAGATACAGGTAATGGCTTGTTTATATGCTTTGCTCAGTTGACTAGAGCCTAAGCTAGTATTTACAGGTGGAATTCCGATCTTGGACTTTGCTTTATACTGGAATGGAGTGGAGCTGGATGGCGAATCTTACGTGAAAAGCACGTCCAAGACGAACCCCCTTCAACTTACAGCTCTCGTGTCCGTATCACGATTGGCGTCAGTGACCAGCTACAGTGTTAGCGCACTGGCCCTCAACTCGCTTTCACTTTGCAAGTTTGGGAGCGTTACTACTGGACCAAATGGAACGTTCACCACCACAACTGTCACAGCCCCAGGGCCACCGCAACTTGCGACGTACCGAATTACTGGCGGCGGAATCACACTGACTATTGTCGATCCACACGATACAGGAGGCAACGACATCCAGTTGTATCGACTTTACTACAAGCGGAATGGAACAACTGATCCGTGGGAGCTCAGCTACAAAGACCGCAAGCATCAAGCCGTAGTCGCCCGCCTGAAGAATTCGACCGAATACGCTTTCTTGGCTTCTGTCAGCAATGGCCTTTTCGACTCGGTGAACTCGTCCGTAAAAGTCGTTCGGACGCTGAACAAGTCCCCTCCTGGGTCGTGTGAAGCCCCGACGCTTGTGAATTCTACAGGGGGGATGCTACAAGTGGAGTGGGAGGTTCCAGCCGACGATGGAGGCTCAACAGTGACTGGTTTCTACGCTACTGTCGCCTCGCATGTAGATGGATCTGGCCGAACAACAGTGAAGACAAACACGACGTCTTGCAGCTTCTACAGGTTACTGGCTGACTCGAGTTACGATGTTGTAGTCCGCGCCGAGAATTCAAATGGCGTTGGGCCTGAAAGCGCTATCGTTACATTTAACACGACGTCCGTAACGCCTCCTGTTGGTCACGTTGAGGTGGTCGTGCACAGGACCACGGGGGGAGCAGCACAGATCTCATTTGATGAACCGATTGATCTAGGCGGGGTAACTTCGAAGGATATGATCTATAGCATCTTCCTTGACCGAGACAATACCGTCAACATGTCATACTCGAGTCTTGAAGATAACACTGGGAGTGCTGGCAGCTCGACAAGAAGATTAACAGACAGTATACACAGGCGCCTGGAGGGATCAAGGGTATTTTCAAACGTGATGGTGGGCGATATGGATCCCGAGACTTTGTACGGCATTCAAATCCTCCCCATCAGCACTTTTGCTAGTGGCAGGATCTCCTCTTCGTTTCCTGTTGAGACCGTGAGCGCAACGATTCCAAGTGCCCCTGTTAGTTTGACCCGTGAGGATTTGACTGGTGGAGCTGTTTCGCTATCGTGGGGGGCACCAGTGGACGCTGGAGGAATGGCGTTGAACGTGTACACACTGAGCTTGTCCAGCACTACACTTACTGGCCCTTTCACTACGGTTTACACTGGTTTGCCACGAACGACTTCTATTCACCATCTCACCGCCAGCTCCACGTACTGGGTACGTGTTACCGCGTGGAATGACATTGGGGAATCCCCGCCTAGTGCGGTGTTAGCGTTTTCTACGCGAAGTATCACAGCTCCGACTGCACCAGAGAACTTCAGAATTCTCTCTGTGGGTCATGATTCCATTGAGTGTGCGTGGGATTTACCAACAGATATCGGTGGTGATGCAATTGGTAGATATACAGTCACGACGACGACGGGTTCTCCTGCAGTCTCCATGACCTTCTCTGTGACCACTCTATCTGCAACTTTAACTGCATTGAGTGTATCGACGTCCTATTCAGTGTCAGTGGTAAGTTCGATACTGCTGATATGAAACTCTCGAATGAGAAAACTGAACAGTGTGAACGAACAGACAGCCACGAACTCAATCGGAGATTCTGGACCATCAAGCTTAATCAGGTATGCAAGGACTTCGTCTGGTGCAAACATTCCGTCGACTCCGCAGATTGGATGCGGTAAGCGAAGTTGTTTGGGATCAATTCGTATCGTTGAGTTAATTAACTCTTTCGTTTTTTATTCTTCTTGGGGGCAGTATCACACGACTGGGTGCAGCTTTTATGGTATCCATTTCCAGGAGCTACGACGTACCATATCATGCGCGGTGGGACGGAGATCGGCACAACCACGGCAGTGACTTTTACTGACAGCGTTTCACTTGTTGCGGCAACTTCTTACGCTCTTTGGGTAACTTCGGCTTCGCTAACCAGTAGTGAAGTGTCCGTCACGACGTTGGACCCGACCGATGCAACCGATGCTATTTGTCAAGGGAAGATGGGGCACATTAGCCAAGTCAACTATGCAAACAAAGTCAAGAAGCAATGGAAAATTAGCCCTGTGGCTTCGTATTCTGGCATCACTCTAACGGTAAGTGCAGTTTTGATACTTGTATAACATATTTTACTAATTGTTTTGTATAGTTTTCGACATTTCAACTGGAGTGCGATCACGACTACGTGGAAATTATCGACGCATCGACAAATGTGCGTCTGTGGAAAGGTGGATGTGTGCGAACAGGGCATTTTGTCTATCAAGTGAAGTCTTCTGTCATTGTTTCATTCACCAGCGACGGCAGCGTCACTGCCAACGGCTTTGAAATGAAGTACGAAGTAGACGGAAGTATGGAGGACACAGTGATTCCTCCACCAGGAAATGGAGTCATCTGCTCAGGCCACGGTCGAAGCCAGGTAGACGGGAGCTGCAAGTGTAGTGTTGGATTTACAGGCGAAGGCTGTAACAACCGAGTGGTGTGCTGTTCCGATCCGCGCCAATGTCACCACGCGGTGTGTGATCTGGATCCCGACAAAGTTATTGTTGTATCGGGGGAATTTGGCGATGATATGCAGGGAACGGGCGCCATGATGAACGCAGGAGACAAAGGCACTGCTTCTAAAGCTGTCAAGACGCTTTCCCGAGCAGTGGCGCTAAGCCAGGAAGGAGGTGTCATTCTCGTATTTCCTGGCGCGTATTCTGGCTTAAGCAACCGGAACTTGGAAGTTATGTCTGCAAACTTGACTTTTTCCACTTTGAAAGGCCCATTTTGGACTAGTATTGACTGCGAGAAGAGCTCACGGTTTCTCCTCGCGACGGCTTCCAGTACGACAGTGGAAGGGTTTACGCTGCTAAATTGTGTGGAAGCTAACGGAGGCGTTTTCAAGATTCTTGGTCGAGAGTTCAGTGGAATCAATTTGAATGTCGTCAATTCCACTGCGAGTCAGAATGGTGGAGTTTTGTACGCCACCAACAGCGAAATCACGCTCAACAAAGTGGCTATTGTGAACAGTGTTGCGGGTGCTGAAGCTGGAGCAATCTATCTCGAAGACTCGCAGGCGTTTATGATCGAATCGAACGTGACAAAAAGCACTGCCGTTCGCGGCGGAGCAGTGACGTTACGAGGAACCAGTTCACTTTCTATGACGAGCTCTAAACTCTTTGGTAATGTTGCATCAGAGGGTGGAGGAGGGGTTTATGTGAAAGGCATCATATCCCTAAAAGGGGTGATCCTCGACGACAATGGAGCCCCAAGTGGAGGCGGTCTTGCTATGGAAAGTGGGGCCTTGATAATGGAGAACTGTGTCATTTCCAACAATAAAGCTCAACGTACCGGTGGTGGCTTGACACTAAGTGGGGAGTCAATAGTAGCCGCTATAGCAACTTCCATTCACAGTAACAAGGCCCAAACTACAGGCGGTGGTGTGTACGTCACAGGTACTGTCAGTATCAATTTTGATAAGCAGAAGACGTCTCCGTCTACTATCACTGGGAATACAGCATTAAATGGAGCAGGAATTTACATCTACGCTTCACAGGCAAGTTTCCAAGGCCTTAACGTTGAGAAAGGTCATGCAGACGAGTCCGCTGGGGGCGTTGCGATGGTGGATAGTACTGTGGAATGGCTGAGTATCACCATTCGAGATAACGAAGCGGTGGAAGGAGGTGGCTTGGTGTTGAAAAACTCTCAATTGACATGCAAAGGGTCCGTCCTTCTTACGGAAAACAAGGCTGGTAATGGAGGCGCCATTTGGATGAGCGCAAGTGCCATGACTGGTGTTGAGGGTACTCGTTGTCTTTCGAATACGGTCATTGCCGATGGTGGTGCGCTTTATGTTGTTGGTGTTTCAACTGTTGAGAATGTGAGGCAAGAGCTGAACAAGGCAGCAAGGGGCGCGTGTATGTATGTGGAAAGAGCAAAACTCAGCGTAGGAAGCTCAGAAAGCCTCGGATGCACTGCAAGCGTTGCTGGGGGAGGCTTTTGGGTATCAGACAGTGAACTGACTGTGCGAGGGGTCTCGGTGGTGGACAGTAAAGCTCCTGAAGGAGGTGGAATATTCGCTATTGCGAGCTCTGTTTCAGGTGACATGACAATAAAGAATTGCGCTGCAGCCATTCGTGGAGGAGGGATGTATTTAACAGGAAAAACCACTGTCGTTGGGCTGAATATTGACGATTGCGACGCTCAAGAAGGAGGAGCTGTCTATGTTTTGAGCTCAGATCTTACTATGAAGGCGTCCAAGCTGTCAAGCTCGCACGCGTCGGAAAAAGGCGGCGGACTTTACGCTGCCGACTCTACCTTGACATTGACAGAAACGATCATAGCTAGTAGCACCAGTGACATAGCGGGCGGTGGTGCTTACGTGAAGTCGTCGACGGTGATCCACGATGGTGTTACTGTTGAGCGTTGTAGCTCTACTATTGGAGGTGGTGTGTACTTGAATACGAGTGAAATTGCGGCTAAAGGGCCTTCTTCTTCGCGAATAGCATCAAATAATGCGTCAGACGCAGGGGGAAATTTGTTCTTAAGTGGTTTGTGCTCTGTCAAGCAAGTCGTGATTTCCTCAGGCATTGCGGATTCTGGTGGAGGGATGGCTATTGACAGTAACTCGGCAACGATTGAAGGGTGTTCGATAATGAACAACTCGGCTACGTTTGGAGGGGGTATTTCTCTACAGAGCGGGTCAGTGTGCACCATGAAAAACTCTGTTGTGTCGCAGAACGCTGCTGAAATGGATGGGGGTGGCATTGAGATCTTGGACGCTACGCTTTGGCATGATGCTGTTTCTATGGTCGCCAACACTGCAGCACGTGGAGGAGGCGTTTTCGTAAAAGGGGGGTCCAGTTTAGTAAGACAGAGCAACACTTTCTCACAAGTGCTATTTCAAAGTAATATTGCTACGACAGGGAATGGTGGAGGCATTTACATTGAGGAACACAGTCAGGTTAAGGCTAGTGGACTTGCACTCGTTGATGGCAGGGCTGACCAAGGGGCTGGGATATTCGTCAACAGCTCGACATTTGAGCTAAACGACTCGTTGTTTCAAAATGGAATTGCTTCAAAAGGTGGTGGCGTATTTGCCATTGCCACAAGTGACTTACAGTTGACAAATTGTTCTTTCCTGAACAACAATGCCTCACAAATGGGTGGAGGGATTGGATCCGATGGCGGCCAGCAAGGCACCGTCTCTCTATCCATGGACAATTGCACTTTAAGCGGCAATTATGCGGGGAACGGGGGAGGAATCATGCTGTCAAAGTCGAATATCGTCGGGACGAACACCTTCGTTAGGGAAAATGCAGCAAAATCTGGCGGGGGGATCGCAGTGCTCACTGAATCTTCGGTGACGCTTACCAACTGGGATTTCACCAACAATACCGTCCTGAAAAACGAGTTAAACGCGCGAGGCAGTTCGCTCTACATTCTTCTTGGCATTGTCACTATAACCGATTCGACATTTGTCAGCAACGAAAAGGCCGCATTGGCTCTGAATGGCGGGCTTATCTACGTGGAGAACTCGGCCACCAAATTAAGCATTATCAACTCGGTGTTGAGGTTTGGGCAAGCGTACTCCGGTGGGTTAATTTACTCATCTGATGCACGTGTTCGCTTGATGAACTCGACCCTGCACCGCGGCTTTGCATACGACTTTGGAGCCGGAATCTTAGCGGTGAACACGATTCTGGATATTTCGAATAGCTTTTTCTACGATAATTTCGCCTTTTATGACGGTGGAGGGATCTACATGAAAGAGGGCGGTGAACTCACTGTGAGTAATTCATTTTTCGATCTCAATTCAGTTCAAGATCGCGGTGGGGCCATCTTCCTCAGCCCCGGAGCAGCCATCACTGGCACGGTGTCTGGGTCGAATTTTACTCGCAATACTAATATTGGGTACGGTTCCACCATTTTCGTCGGAAGGAAGAACACTTTTCAATTATCGGACTGCATCATTTCGGGAAATGGAGGCCCTTCAACAGAAGGAGGAGCGCTAAACGCCATCGATGCGACTGTGGATATCAAAACGTCCGTGTTTGAGCTCAACACTGCGATTAAAGGAGCTGCGATTCAGATTAGTCGATCATCTAATGCGACGATTGAAAACAGTACAATCCGGAATAATACCGCTATCGTCCAGGGTGGAGCGTTGCACGCTTCAATCCGAGCCACAGCTATACTCACGAACTCAACAGTAGAAGGGAATGAGGCCGTGGAAGGCGGCGCTGTGTATGCGCTCGGATCTGCCGTCATTACGCTAAGCAATACCAGCTGTAAGTACAACACCGCCAGTTCGTTTGGTGGTGCTGTCGCCATGAAAGGAAGTGCTGCTATAACTATTGACGCTAGTGTGTTCGAGAAAAACAAGGCGCACACTGGCGGTGGGATTTCAATCCAGAATAATGCCTCCCTATCTGTCACGAAAAGCCGATTTCAGGATAACAATGCCAGTGATTTTGGAGCTGGAATGTACATCGATAAGGAGACAGAGGATAATTCCCCTTCGGTGCACTGCGAAGCACTAAAGTTTGGTGGGAATACTGCTGTGGCAGGAAAAGACGTTCACTGGGTTTACTATCCGTGGTTTTTGCTCGATTGTATCGACTGCACCACTTTGACTGGGGATGGGAAGCTGTTCCTTGCTACTAGTGCTACGGATATTTCAGCTGGATGGTGGCCTGCTACCGTAACGAGTGGTGTGAGTTTGGGTGTGGAATTACCAACTAACTCCAGCTCCCGGTCTGCAACCTCCGTCACTCCGGCTGATACTGCAGCCAGCATGAACTCGAGCATGATAAGGCCCAAGTCGAGCGTATTATGGCCTACCGTTGTCGTTCGCGACTATTACGGCGCTATCGCAACTTACGATAACGTGACCCGATGCCGTGCTGCTCCCATGGGTACAGTAGAAGGACGGTTTTCATTTTGGCCACCGACTTGGGTCACTATCGACAGCGGATATATCGTGTTTGAGGGTGCTAAAGTGTTCTCAAAATCCAGCGATGAGCCGTACCCTCTGTACATTAATTGTACTCTGTCTCCGGTGCTTCAAAAGTCTATCACTACCAGCGTATTGGTTAACAAATGCAACCCTGGATACGAAAATATCAACGGGTAAGGAACTCAAGTTACGTGAAATTTAAACATCTAACTTTGTCTATCGCAGCCAATGCCTTCCATGTTCAAAAGGAACCTACAGGTAAAGGCTTTGCTAGTTTTTCTGCAGCGACATAGATTGACTAAGAAGATTGTATTGTTTTGCGTGTAGTCTTGATGGAGAGAGGTGCTACTTGTGTCCTGCTGGGGCCACTTGCGAGCAAAAAGATCTGAGAGGGACCACAATTGGAGTGGTTGCCCCTCTTCGACAGGAAGGTTACTTTGTATCAATGGCTCGGTCGACTTATGCTGCTTCCAGTTGTGACGACCCAGCGTTATGGCCAGATGACGATCCGTGCAAGGCCGTCAAAGAACACAATCTCACCTCTCGTATCCACGAGTGTGCTAACGCGTCTTTGGAAGTGTTTTACAAGCATTGGAGCCGGAACCGAATTTACGCTTGTTTGTCTGGAAACGAGTACTACGCCTGTGACGTAAGTATGCTGTATGAAAAATGTTAGCTCTTTAAACTGTTCTAACTGCATGGATATAATCGACAGACCAATACCGCCTGTGTAGCGGCTTCTGTTCCCTCGTCACCGTCGGTTGTCTCCATCAGTACAGCGGCCACCAAGTCATCAAGCCAATGTGCAGCTGGATATTCAGGCATTGTGTGTGCTACCTGTGGTGATGGGTATTACAAGGCTTCGAATGGGTCCTGCACGCGTAAGTTCACAAAGGTGAATCATCTACTTATGGTGGTTAAATTCTCACGGTCTGTTTCTTGGTAGAGTGCACGGACCCGAATGATCCGGCTGTAGAGAGAACGACGAGGATGCTGGCGTTAGTGCCAATTGTCGTCGCTATCGCTGCACTGCTGTTTCTGTGCTATCTTTTCTCAAGTGTGGGTGAACAACACATAATTAATCACGCGCAAGCTGCCTCCCGGTTCCAGATGTACGCCGGAGAATCGCACGTTCGACTAGCACTGAAGGCCGCAAAGGCGGACGCCCAAAGGCGTGTTCGTAGCATGATGCAAGATGTTGCCAGACGTGCCAAGTTTGGAAAAAAGAAAACAGAAACATACTTTTTTGACATCGAACCCAGGGAAGTGGAGGGGATTCCGGCGTGGCGACCTGAAAAGTTCAAAATTATGCTGGGATTTTTTCAAATCGTTGGCAGCTTTAAACAAGTGTACGAGATCCCATGGCCCCATACGATGAGCCATCTCATGGATATTTGTTCCTTAGCGGACTTTAACTTCGTGAGCACAACTGCGGCGGAATGTCTGTTCAAACGCGATTACTTCGCGAACTATCGGTAAGACGTTGTTTCAGTTGCTGATTCCAGTGAACTAAAAGCCTATCTGTTGTCCTGTAGTCTTTCTCTCTTTGCGCTGTGTGGGATGCTTGTTCTAGTGTTTCTGGTCACGCTGTGGGGGATTTTGAGGTATCGCGTCAAGCTTTCGACGCTGCCGAGACATTGTGTCAATTGTGGGCTGCCCGTTTTCACTATGGAACATCGCCCGCCACCAGCCCTAGCACGCAGACGTGCCGAGTTAGTGGCGGGTCTCAAAAAAGAGGACAAGCGGAAGGGGAAAGTGATTGCCACCAGCACTAAAAACTGGAATTTGCTCGCCCGACTAAAAATGTTGTGGATGACGCGGGGACGCATGCTGGGGAATGCCGAGTCGTCTCGAGTTGTGCGGCTTGTTGTGTATGTCCTGAACTGGGTGGACCGTGTGACGCAACTGCCAGCGTCGATATCTACGCACAAACCCCGGTGTCCAACATCACAACGCATTAAAAACGACGTTCTGAATATGGTTGTGCACAGTAACTTGCGCCTGTGGCGAGCGCGAGTGTGGATGCGTCTGTATTACAAAGCGTACCAGAACAGATGCATTAAGCTGTTCTTTTGGTGGGTTATCTTTCTCTTCTTTTTTTCTGAACGAGTGACTAAGTTGATATGAACAGGATTTTGCTGTTATTCTATCCGATGTTGTGTCAGCGTGTGATCGGCATGTTCTACTGTGACGAAATCGGAGATCACTACTACATGACTCTGGATCGCAGCAACCTCTGTTATGAAGGCACGTGGTTGTTTTATCTTCCTGTCGGCATCACATTAATCATCTTCTGGGTTATTGGTAAGGCTACAGTTCCCAAACAAATCGATTCGAGACGATATTGGAACTAACTCGCCATGAATTACAGGTGTTCCTCTTCTTTTCTGGGTAATTATCCTCATGAAGCGATCACGCGGCGTAAGCGATACGCTTCTCTTGATCAGAGACCCATCACAAAAAGCCTTAAAGGAACGGCTCATACGCAAAATGCGGCTCGATGTCGCTGATCGTGGCGAACTTTTAGACGATGAACAACTGAGGATTCATGAACCCGAACTGCTAGGTAACTTTTTGTGCGACAGAAACTTGAACGTACGTACTCGCAGTCTTGATATTCCAAGTGATTCATCTCATTGGGTTGTTGCTGTGAGTAGGAACCAAGTACAGTCGCCCAAGTTGGATTCATCTATCACTCGTGTAAGAAAACGGAACCATTGGGGTTATTTTACCGATGGGGTTAACCAACTTGTGCGCTTTGTACCTGTAGATGACACGCACTTTTGGTGGTTCGAAGTTTGGGATCTGGGTCGTAAACTCCTGTTGAACTGCATCATCACTCTCCTTGCCAAAGCTGGCGCAAATCGGATCATTTGCGGCCTCGTGGTCTTGTAAGTAGCGACTATCTTCCGTGTTCATTTGGTCAACGTCTAACTCCACTACTTTTCCACCAACAGGTTGGCATATCTCTCTGTAATGCTGTTTTGCAAGCCGTACAGAGAGCCATCCGACAGCGCTCTAGCTGGTGTGGTTCAAATTCAGCTCTTCATCACTTTGTTCTGTACGTATGCCTGTTGCTTTTCCCCGCTACTCTGAGAATAACAAGTGACTGTTCTGTACATGTAGGTGGTTTAATCTTGAAAATGGGGTTGCTGTACCTCGACGAACGCGTTATTATCTTGGTGACGAATGCAGCGATCGTCACGACCGTGATGACCTTGATCTATGCAGTCTTTAGCATTTTCGATGAGAAACGCATTGGCTTTAAGAAGGCGTATCGCCAGAGTCGGGAAAATCAGCGTCGAGCTGTCGCCGCACACATTCGAAAACTCTGGCGGATGGCATACGGCTACGCTCTCACCGAAGTGTACCTGGACAATCCAGAAGCTGGTCCGATGCCGCTACAGGTGATGAGAGAACTTGCTCGGCGGGCTCGACAGGAAAGGCACCAGCAAGAACTAAATGCTCAGCTGGAACTTACCTCAGCGATGAACCCACTCCCACCCGCTGATGATCACCAGACAACGATGCTGTCCGCCTCTCAGATTAATGTCATCGAGGAAGCTGGCGAGAGTGCTGAAGTTCCCTGATAGATGAAGTTGGCGAAAACTATACTGCAGACGCCGAAGACTGTGCTTAACAAATACTTTGAAGTAATAGCGAGTTAGCTAAGCGTATTTATGTAGTCGATGTAAACGAACCAGCTGCAAACGAAGGCTTCAATTTGTGGATCCATACTACATCGGCCCATCCATTCCGTGATTTGGCCATCCTGGCTGGTTGGTTCACCGCGCGCGAGACTTCGGAACCGTACGAGTGACTGTAGATACGCCATCGACAAACTTGGTCCGGAAGACCACGTTTGCATTGTTAAACATACCTTCCTTTAGCGACACCACAATGAACTGCGAGTGGGAGAAGTGGGAGCGAATCATCTGACCGATGTTCTGGGTGTGCGACAAATCCAGAGCGGCATCAACTTCATCCAAGATATACATCGGCGCGGGCTTGAATAGTAGCAGCGACAGAATCAGCGATAGCGCAAGCAGCGAGCGTTGACCACCGCTTAGTTCCGTTAAACTCTCCTTCCACACACCACCAAACGACACACGCACTTGGAGTCCATCGAGAATGGTTCCTAATGGCAAGAAAAAAATCGTCAGCACTTGCTATCAAATGAAAAAAAAATATGCTCAAAAACGCACCGTTCGTCGGCGGGTCCAGCTTCGCATGTGTTCCAGGCAGCAGTGTGCCGAAAATGGAGCCGAAGTCCTTGTTTACCTTCACCCACGTAGTCTGGAGAGCCTCGTTTTTCTTCGCATCGAGCTCCTTGATGACCGACGTAATTTTCTCCTTGTCATTCTCGATAATGTGGCGCTTATTCATCAGGCCTTGGTACTCCTGTTCGGCCTTTTCAATCATGCCCATGACCTTCTTGTTAATCTTCTTCGATAGAGCACCCTGCGTTTCCTTCAGCTCTAGTAGACGGCGATTCGCTGTCGACGGGTCTCTTCGTTGGAAGTCGTAGTCGGTGTGCTCACGGCCGAAGAACTCTTTCTCCGTTTCAATCCAAGGATGCGCCTTCTCTAACTTCTTTACCATCATTTTGGCGTCACTTTCATCCTTAGCCATTCGAGAAATCTTGTGCTCACTCTTTTTGCGCTCAATCTCAAGATCACTTTTCTTTTTCGAAAGAGCGCTCTGACGCGTACTTAGCTCCTTCAGCTGCTGGTCATACCGTGTCAAGTTGCCCCGGCGCTCCTCTAGCTTAGTAGAAGCCTGCTCGTAGGTATCCTGAATTTCAGCAAGCTTGTCCTCGACCTTCTTCTCCTCCTTGCGGAGCGTAGCAAGCTCCTTCTGAATACCGGAAACATTTTCGTTGTTGCCAGCAAGCTCCTGTTCGGCGGATTCCGACTCTAGAACCAGCTCGGACAGCTCCTGTTGGACACTCTTAAGGTGCGCGCCTATCTTTTGCGTTTCCTTTTTGGCCTCAGCGAAGCGCTTTTCCAGGACACCAATTTTTGATTGGCGGGATTCCTTCAAGTTGGCAATGTCGGCATCCAAACTCTTCACTTCCTTCGCTAACTGGACAACGGCCTCATTCTTAGTAATCAGGAGCTCCTTATCCTGAGCGTATTGCTCTTCTGAAGATGCAACGTCACGCTCTAGCTGAGCAAATACACTGTCTGCGATACGTTCATCAAGCAAACGCAGCTCGTGCTCCTTCAGTTCAATCTGGTGCTTCAATTGGCGGAAGTGGCCAGCATCCTAAACAAACGAGTACACCAAGTTAGTTGTCACTATCAACATCAGATTGAGCAATTCTCTGCATACCTGCTTCATGTCGTCCAGGGCTCTTGAATGATCCTGGTACTCGCGTCGCATGTCACTAAGCTCACGCGTGCGGTTGATCAACTGATGAAGCTTCAGGAGGACAGGGGTGCCACTAGATGGGGCAGAGCCTCCTTGAAGTGTGCCGGCCGGGTCGTACGAATCGCCATCAAGAGTCACCGTCCTGACCTTGATATCTCTGTGAAACGTGACGTTCTTGGCAAGCTCGCTCGTTTCACAAATAATGGACGAGCCGAACGCATATTCCATTGCAGGTAGAAGCTCTGGCTTGAAATGGATTAATTCCATCGCTTCCCACACTTTTCCTCCTTGCTGCTGCGCGACCTGACGAGCCTTGTCCATTTTGCGAGGTTCTACTGTTCTGCGCGAAATACGGTTGAGTGGGATAATTGTGACACGGTTCATGAGACGGCCGAACTTAAGAATGTCCTTCGCAGTCTTTTCGTTGTCTACCACGATCTGGTATAGTTTTCCTCCAGCAGCAATTTCTAGAGCAAGTGCAGACCATTCGTGCTTTGTCTCGAGCAGGTTAGCCAGCACACCCATAACGCTCTCTCGCTGGAAATTACGGTACGGGTCCGTGTATTTGAAATCCAATCGAGACGACAGCCCCGATGAAATTTCATCTACGTCCCTTTCGGCACGCATGATGTCGTCTTGTAGGCCCCGGACGCGATCATGTAGCTTACGCTCTTCGTCAGGGTTGAAGTTCCTAGTAAGCTGATCAACCTTGTGCTGCATGTGCTCCAACTCGCCGACCTTGTGCTTGCGTTCTTCATCCATACTGCGATTGTTCGTGCGCGTCTGCTCGATCTCCCGACGCTTGTGCTTGATGCTCTCTTCCATATGCTTCAGCTTCAGGTTGATCTGCTTGATTGCAGTGTTATTCTCTTGTAATTCGCGCTGCTTCGAAGCAAGACGCTCCGATAAAGACTCGTCGCTGTCTCCGCTCTGTTCCATACCAGCATTTAGCGCCTGAATTTGGCGCTGATAGTCGTTCGCTTCTGCCTCCTTGGCTGTGTAGGTTTCCTCGACCTGATTCACCTTCTTTTTCGCCTTCTCAATCTCCTTCGCCAATTTGGCCATCGCCTGTTCGGTCTCCGCTTGTTGTTCATTCATTCCTGCTTCAGCATTCACCTGCTGTTCAATGGAAGCCTTGCAGTGTTTCAGCTTAGTAGTAAATTTAACCACCTCCTTGCCGATCTTCTCTACGTTGTCCTTCAACTGCTGGAACTCCTTGCCCATCTCTTTGTCTCTCTGCTCCTGCAACGCCTCAATCTCGTCTTCGACTTGCTCGACTTCCTGTTCAATCTGGATTTCCTGCTCTTTCGCAGCACGCTGGGCCTCCTGCATCTTCTCAACGTGTTGCGCCGTGTTACTCAGCGCGTTCTTAGCCTTCTGGAAGTCATATGCTACACAAAATCTCTGCAGCCTCTCCATCTCCGTGTTATTAGCCGCCCACTTCAAGTAGTGCGTCTTCTCGGCCCTCAACTTCTCGAGTGTGGGGGTGATTTCATTTGCCAGGATGCTGTTGATCTCGTCCACCTTCTTCTCCTTCTTAGTCATCGTCTTGAGAGCCGCAAGCTTCTTATTCTCGTACATTCTGGTGCCAGCCGCCTCCTCGATCATACCGAGAATCTCAGGCGGCTTCATGTTCAGCACCTTGGTGATGCGGCCCTGCATGATGAGGAAGTGCGGGTTGTTGACATTGAGCTGCACTGAATGGAAGAGGTTCTGCACCTGGCTCACTTGGGCCGTGTGGCCATTGATCAGGTACTTGTTACGGCCTCCAATGACGACCTGGCGGGCCACAGAGATCTGCTCGTACTGCTCGTAACCCACCGGCGAGGCCTTGGCGTCCTGGTTGTTGAACACGATAGTAACACTGGCCTTGGTCACACCTGCCTGGCCCTGCTTGTACACGAGCTCCTGCAGGTTGTTGGCGCGCACTTGAGACAGGTTGGTGATGCCCAGCACGAAGCAGATGGCGTCCAGGACGTTGGACTTGCCGCTGCCGTTGAGTCCCGTGATGGCGTTAAAGCGAGGGTCGAAGCCGCTCACGACCGTGCGCGTCGCGTACGACTTAAATCCATCCAGGATGATCTCCTCGATATGCATCGCTACAGCAAAGGAAAAAGCTTCCTCGTGCGCGCGCGCGCAATTTGAAAAATGCACTTAAGTGACCCCTCGTTCCAGTGTCATTCCCACCTGCAATACTAGATATAAAATATAAGCAACGCTTCGCTTCAAGTTCGAAGCGGTGCCGCTATGTCGGTGGAGTATGCGGCGCGTATGGAGGTCCTACAGCGCAAGCGCGAGGAGCTGACGGCGCAGCGGCAGGCGATAGAGAAGCGGATGGCGTTGCGCGAGGCCACAGCCGCCGAGTTCAGCGCCGTGGCACTGCAGAGTTACAAGCAGAAGTGGAAAACGCAACGCAGTGCCGCTGTAGCCGCCAAGAAGCGCAATGACGAGTTCCTGCGGACGCTGCAGGCGACGCAAAAGCAGGTGCACGACACGTGGATGAGGCTGCGTAGCGACCAGTCTAGCAGTAGCGTCGGACTGGCGCAGGAGAAGGCGAGATACAACCAGCGAGTGGGGCAGATCTACCCGGCGTGGCAGGAGCAGCTGCAGAGGCAGCGAGTGCAGAAGCTGAGGGATCTGGAGGACAAGAAGAGGAAGGTAGAGAGGCGCAGATACCTCGCGAAGAAGGTGAGAATTGCTGCTACCGCTGCATATGGAGAGCTCACTGACAATTTGTCGGTGGATTTGGACGATCAGAGCTTTGAGAAGGAGCAAACCTTGGACGATTTGATTCGGAAGACAGTACGAGTGGAGTGGTCTACATTGGTGTTGTGTTTGAGCTGATCCGTTCTATTACAGAGTCATGAAGTGGAGATGGCGGAGAACCTGGAGCAGAACGAGCTGTATGAGAGAGAACTGTTGCGCACGCAGAGCACGAACCAAGGTCAAATTGTGGTAGCAAATGAGTAGTAAGTGTTGCAAAAAGCATGCTGATAAGTCTCCCTTGTGCCACAGCCAAGGAGGTCAACAACAGCATTCGTGAAGTGGCTTTAGAAGCGAGGAGCCATCTTCAGCAACAAGCGGCAATTCACTTCGAGGAGACGCCGGAGATAGATGAAGAGCTTGCAGGTACGGGCTGCATGAAACGCTATATGGGAACACGCTCTCTAATATTTAGCATAGAGCAATTATCAGAAACGTTTTCGCCACGGAATGCTCTACGAGCTCTGAGAGAAGGCAACAGGTTTGCATATTGCCACTGTCAGACCTGTGGCACATGTCCGGTCACTAATTTTGCTCTGTTGGTTGTGCCAGCTCCATTGCGTTTGATGAAAATCTACAATACGAAGAAGAGAAACCGGCGCGTCAAATTCGAGTGGAGGTTCCAGCGCGAATAAATCCATCGTCGTACTATCGTCCATTCAATCAACAAGACCCTTATCAAGGATATGCCGTTGAAAATGGATTTGACGATGACTTTGCAGATGAGATTCCGCAAGAACTAAATGCGAGGCCTGCCTTTTACGGTCGGGATGCAGACACTGCAAATGACTACACAAATTTTAAACAAGCTACCAGCATGGATTGGCCTGCAAAGCGTGACCCACCGTCTCGAGCTACAAGAGCAAGCTTGGTTCACACAGCGTCTTATACAAAGACATCAAAAATGGATCAACGCAGCGCAACTCCATCCAGTATTTCTGTTCGGCATGCAACACAAGGAGAAGCAATCTCACAACCACAAGCTTCACCGATGGTAACTGGTCAGCTGTACTCGATTCCTGAAGTCAACGAGCCGATTTCTCCAAATGACACAGGCATTCCCAAGTCTATCAGCGTTCCCGACCGTGACCATGCTTCTAGCGGTATCACTACCCCCTCCTCCTCTTCTACGGCTGCTGTGGACTATGAAATACCGTTACCTCGTCCACATGCGAGCATCCCTCCGGACAAGATTGAAGAAAATCGCGTTGCAAGCTCTCCTTCTACAGTTCTTGTAGCACCTATTCATCCTGATAATACGTCACATGCCTCTGTGGATGATGGCCGACCTATTGAGCACCAAGAACGTGTTTTAACGCCAGAACCTTCGTTCAAGCCTCCAGCGATTAGCATTCCCAAGCCAATCGAACCTCCTGCGTTAAGACCAAGCATCACCAAAACAAACGCTGAAAATCCGTCGGAGGTGCCATTGCAGAAATCGACGGATGAGCTCAGTTGTAAAACTGGAAGTGATGTTGGTCTACCGATACAGCATTCAGCGGGTGGAGAAGATGTCTCGCTGGGTGCAGACAATACCCTGAGCCAACTTGACACCTCCAGCAACATAAATGCCTCTGCTATTGAAGATCGACATGGGACGAATGAAACTGGCGCAGAAGAAATGAATCTCAGCAAGCACGCTGTGGAATTTGAGGTCAAACCTCGCACTTCCTTGACGATTGATACCAGAGACATCCGTGAGGGTGACCACAGCCTGAAATACCATTTCGAGAACAAGGTCAACTCATTCCACGGGGGAAATTCCATTCTCGACTCGAATGCTGCTACAAGTTTGAACTCCGACGTGCTTACTACGGCTGCTGTAGAAGCACCAGTCGAAAACGAGAACGAGACAACACCAGCTACGGCTCCTAAGTCGTCTTCGATTTCTTACAGCATGGACTTGTTGCAGCCCTTTACACCGCTAGCTTCAACTCCAGTACACGCACGCCTGGCCGAAGACGATATGATGCTAGCAAGCATGCAAAGTGACGATTTCGACTTGTCCGCTAGCAGCATTAAGCCAACCGAAGAAACCAATCCAACCCTGCCCAGTGCCGCCGATGCGCCTGTGCAAAACGATGTAGTATTTGCTGAAAGTCACGCGGAACCTCCGATTCCAGTTCCAGAAGAGGTAGGTCTTGTCAAACGCGCTTTCGTGCATACAAAACTGTCACGAATCTGTTGCTGCGTAGGTAACTATGGCATCTATCACGGAAAAACTGTCTCCTGTGGATCGAGTGAAAGCACTTGGGGCTTTAATCAGCCGGGTGGAGGAAGGTGCAACGGAGGGAGATACGCTGGGCGGCTCTATGGATGTGAGCTCATCAAGCGGGTCAAAGCGCGATCTGCTCAAGTAAGTCCTGCGTACGGAGCTGTTCACATTGCCTACACCACTGATAATCTTTCTTTGCACTTCAGGATGGCGGTGGGTGGACTCAAGGCGCAGGTGGCATTCTTTGGCTCCGATATCTGCTTCGAGCTGATTTTGGACATTTCACGGGACATAGGACCGGGTATCTGGTTCTCTGAAGATACCTGACTGTCGTATCATAAACGAGCTTACCTGTATTTTGTTCCTTCCAGTGCTTTTCCCACCCAAGGCGTTTGAAGGCATCATGAACGACCAGAAGATCCGCAAACTTCATCAAAACAACAAGGACAAACAACTAGGTAAGAACAGCTTTCAACAATTTCGAGTACCAATTCTAACACCTTCGTGCAGACTTGTGGAAAGCGCTAGCGGGTCACCTGAAGCAACTCGTGCAGCTGAAAGCAATCCCTGCTGCCACTCTGGTTGATTTGTTCGTCACAGCGTTCCTCGCCCACGACCCTGACAATCAGCGCTCGCAGCGGAAGGTACTTACTGACCATTTAGTACTGCTGTCACTGCTAGCATTGACAAATCCCGTTACAGCTCCGTGAATTCCTCGTTGCAGTATGCGGCGGCGGTGGAAGTAAATCTACCCGAAAAGAAGCGTCCGCTGCATCCCCACCTCCATCACCACCAAAACAGGGGCAACGTACACCAAGTCCAGAGCCTGCTAAGCCCGCATCTGAAGACAGGATCGGCACCCCATCGCTACTACAGACGGCATTCCTTCAACGCCAGAGTCCACCGAAACCAAAAGTGTTTGGCATCGCGTCGTCCAGGTCTGTTTCACACGCTCTTCAAACCATCTGCTGCTGCACCCCTGAGTATCTTTTGCTGTGCATGCACCGGTAGCTTCAAGGACCGATCAAGCGGGTCGTCTGACGTGCTCATGTCGATGAGCTCTGGACCCATGAAGCTCTCGCAAAAGGTGCGCCGCTCTTGGTTGACCGCAGTCACAACTACAAACACTCACTTCCTGTCACCTGTTTTGAGCAGCTCATGCGCGGCGGCAAGATGAACGACTACTCCGAATTCGAGGAGGAGGAGGAAGTGGATCTGCAGAACCTCATCGGCACGAAGCCGAGCTTCTCTTCCGGCTCATCAGCGCTCGGGAGATCCCACCACGGCGCCAAACCCTCTCCAAAAGGCAAATCGACAGCGAAACAGACCGCAGTTGAAGAAGAGGACGAGTTCGACGCCGACTTTTAGACCGCCGCTTTCGTTCGTGAATGCGCCGTCGACTAACACTGTAGCTGTGCGATTCAATCTACTTGAAGGCGGCAGCACACGTGTTCGTCGTGGGATTGCGCATAAAGCGCCACGCACGTGTCGTGTTACGTGATTTCCCTCCTGTATCGGATACCTGCGGTCGCCTTTTTTACCTTCCAGATTATATATTTGTCTTGTCCACTGTATGCTTTTCTTTTCACTTGGTATTTGTATCCAGCTGAGGGGATACGTGTCGGCTTGTGGGCTCCCCCGCATTTCCACGGCCAGCAAGATCCCGCTCATTCCCCAAAGAGTTTCGAGAGACCGAGGCCACCATGCGCTTCCTGCACCTGATCCGGCCCGTCATGTGCGTGCTGCCCGAAGTGGCGCAGCCCGACCGCAAGATCCCGTTCCGCGAGAAAGTCCTGTGGACCATCATCACGCTCTTCATCTTCCTCGTGTGCTGTCAGATCCCGCTCTACGGCATCCAGACGTCCAAGTCCTCGGACCCGCTCTACTGGATGCGTGTGATCCTGGCTTCTAACCGCGGCACGCTCATGGAGCTCGGTATCAGCCCCATTGTCACGTCGGGTCTCGTCATGCAGCTGCTGGCCGGATCCAAGATGATTGAGGTGGACCAATCGCTCAAGGAGGACCGCGCGCTGTTCAGTGGCGCGCAGAAGCTCTTCGGCATCCTTATCACGCTCGGCGAGGCCGTGGCCTACGTGGTCTCGGGCATGTACGGCAACATCTCGGACATTGGCGCGTTCAACGCCATCCTGATCATCGTGCAGCTGCTGTGTGCTGGTATCCTCGTCATTATCCTGGATGAGATGCTCCAGAAGGGCTACGGACTTGGCTCGGGTATCTCGCTCTTCATCGCCACCAACATCTGTGAGAACATTGTGTGGAAGGCCTTCTCCCCCACGACCATCAACACTGGCCGCGGCACGGAGTTCGAGGGCGCCATTATCGCTCTGTTCCACCTGCTGATCACCCGCTCGGACAAGCTGCGCGCGCTCAAGGAGGCCTTCTACCGCCAGAACCTGCCCAACGTGACCAACCTGCTGGCCACCATGTTCGTGTTCGTCGTGGTTATCTACTTCCAGGGTTTCCGTGTGGACCTCCCCGTCAAGTACCAGAAGCTTCGCGGCCAGCAGGGCACGTACCCGATCAAGCTCTTCTACACGTCCAACATGCCCATCATCCTGCAGACCGCCCTGGTGTCCAACCTGTACTTCATCTCGCAGCTGCTGTACAAGAAGTTCAGCGGAAACTTCCTCGTGCGTCTCCTCGGTGTGTGGCAGGACGTGGAGGGCAGCGCTGGCCAGACCGTCCCCGTGGGCGGCGCCGCGTACTACATGTCGGCTCCTAGCAACCTGGCTCAGATCATGTACGACCCCATCCGTTTCGTCATCTACGTCATCTTCATCCTCGGCTCGTGCGCGCTCTTCTCCAAGACGTGGATCGAGATCTCGGGCTCGTCGGCTCGTGACGTCGCCAAGCAGCTCCGTGACCAGCAGATGGTCATGAAGGGCCACCGTGACTCGTCTATTGTGCACGTGCTCAACCGCTACATCCCCACGGCTGCTGCTTTCGGTGGCATGTGCATCGGCGCGCTGTCCATGGTCGCTGACCTTCTGGGCGCCATCGGCTCGGGCACCGGTATCCTGCTGGCTGTGACTATCATCTACCAGTACTTCGAGACGTTCGCACGGGAGCAGGCAGAGATGCCCTTGAGCGGCCTCTTCGGCTTCTAAGCAGCTCGTCAGACGAGTGCGCGCTGAGATGCATCGTGTGAATTCGACATGCGGAGCAACCTGCACCACTAGCAAACAAGCGACAATGACAACCAAAGGAGACGAGAGGACGGACTTCCCAACAGGTTGTTCCCGTTCAAGGAGTACTATCAGGTGCTCTCTGCTGAATTAGTAGTAGAATTTAGTTAGGATCATCAGCAAAAGTTGAGCGAGCGAGGTGAGAGGCCCTTCCCCGCCGCTTGGTTCGGAGACGAGCGAGGCGGACGTCATCTTGGTCGCTTTTAGGTGCGCGATGGGCAGTTGATCCTTTTGGCTCTTTGGCGACGTTGGAGATGTTGCTGGGTGGGCAGTGCGCTCGGATGCAGAGCAGCTTTACATAAAGCAATAACATGTTTTCAACCATTATTTTCTTTTGCTCGTTCGTCTGTGCGAAGATTTATGTGCTTGATTCCTCCATGTTCACAACGCTCGGCGATTTGGGTGAGCAGGGGGACGACTGAACTGTCGGGGAGTGCTAGAGCTGCTACTACCTGCAGACTCACCTGAGTCTGGACTGTAGTCGTGAAAGCTACTGCTTGTGAAGGAGTTGCTGGAGCCGCTAATACTGCCACCGCCATTCTGCACAAAGCTACTTGAGCTGCTGAAGCTGTTTCCTCCATTTCGACCATCGCGGCTTTGACTCAGCTGTTTCGCCTTGGCTCCTGCTTTCAACGTCTTGTACCACTTGTCGTACTTGGCAATGCGATCATCCTGGTCGCAAAACATAAAGTTATAGTTTACATGCACCGACTAGGAAGTAAATTGCAGCGAGTTCGCACCTTAACCCTCGCTTCTTCCATTAGTTTGGCGATCTGCTCCTCCTGCATCTTAAGTTTGTTTTCCAACGCCGAAGAGCCACTGACGAGAACAAATGCAAACAGCGAAATGAGCAAGAAAACCTCGAATACAAACGTCCATGCGTTGTACTCACCCAACTGCACTGCTTGGAGGTGGAGGTGCTTGAACACCATTATTTCGCTGTCGCCGCCATTCTTCAAGAGCTCTTTTGATCATAACAAGCTGGAAACAAAACATCGTATCAGTAACATACCGGCATCGTAGCCAACAGCATCCTTTCAATAAACCACCTTCTGGTTGTAGTCCTTCTTGAAGAGGTCCATGGATTCGCGAATCTCGCGGTTTTCAGCTTGTACGTTCGTCAATGCTTCACATTTCTAGAACACAGTAAAAACACGCACAGTCAAACAGAAACCCTATTTACATAATGATCACTGATTTGAAAATACCTTCACAAGTTTTGTGTTCTCGCTGCTGAGAGTCTTCACTGTGTTCAATAGGCGAACAATTTCCATTTTCTGGTGCGCAATAGTTTCTTGCAATCCTTCGTAGTCCGCTTGTCCAGTAGAAGACTCATTTCCGTTTCTTGAAGCGGCCCGTCCGTCTTGGTATCGATAATCAGTCAAACCATTTCCGTTCGGCGGGGTTCCGCTTGTCCTCCGTAGATCCGAAGGTGATCTACCGCCGAGCTGCTGCTCCATCAACCTGAAAAGCCACAGTCAACATTAGAGTGCATCCATTACACGACACAAATCTCAAGACCCTACCGTTGTCGTTGATTCCTCATTCTGGACGCCACTGCTGCTCTAAGGGTAGACCCTCCATCCACCGCAGTAGCCACTACTCCGATCGTCGTTCTGTCACCAGGCACTACCAATCAGCATTCTCAACCTCTCCACAAATTTAACCACAGTCAACTCTCGCACCTCGTCTTGGCCGGCAATAGACAGAAAGAGTCTCCCAGCGACGAGGACAAATGTCGCGACGACATCAGCAAGTTCTGCATAACAGACAAAATCCTTCCAGACTCAGTATTACTTCTCCTCTTCCTTGTCAGGAAAAAAAATAAAAGCATTTCCCACTTTGTCTGCTGATCCAGGACTCGACAGTCCGATCTCATTGAGCCTCCTCCACAGCTCTTCCATCTCCGCCGCCGCCACGTTCAGTTGTGTCTCCGCCTTCTGCGCCTCCTTCGGGTCGGGAGCTTCGACCTTAGTATCCACTCCTACCTGCTTTACTTCAAGAACCATCTCTTTCTTGTCTTCAGTATGGGGCTGAGCTTCTTCCTTGGTCTTCTCCTCCGTCTCTAAAGGTCTGGGGTTCCTGGATCGAGCCACCTTGGCCCTATACTCGTAGTTTTCTGCCAAAAGCATCAGCGCGTCGATTGTGCGCTTGTCTGATACCCTTTGAGCTGCCTGTAGGAACTTCTCACTGGCCAAATGACCCTCCTTCTCGGCATGAATGTACTGTTAAAAGAGCAAAAATGGTAATTGGGAGCGTATTACACGTTAATTTCTTTAAAACTGCGAGCAAAATGAGGTGCAGATGTACAATAACACGTACGTCATCGCGACGCAGAGCTTCCTCGGCGCGTACAGCGTGGAAATGCGCCTGCACAGCGGGCGCTGAGCTTTCGTATTCTTCTGATTCTACGGCCTTCCACCCCATGCGAGATCTTGAACTGAGTATGGAGCTTCCGAGACAAAAAGTGTGAGGATGATTGGAAGAAATCATGTAATTTTGACAAATGAAAAAGATGTAAATAATATGAGACGTGTGAGGAAGAAAATAGCTGTCTGTGAATTTAAATTTACATGGAACATGGAACATGTACATGTACGTGTACAGGTTGCATTGTACCAGAAGTTGATCTAACTCACGCGGATAGATTCGTTCGGTGCCAATCTTCCTTCCGGGGTCAAACGGGCGTTGTCGAAGACGTAAGCCACATCGTCCAAGCTTCCGAGAAGGCGAAGCAACGGCGTCAAAATGTCCGCTTTGCACACGATGCTGGTGACACGGGCAGAGGCGCTATCCCAATCAAACTGCACGGAGCCTCGTAGTTCGAGCTGCTGTCCAAGCATCTTGTCGACGAGGGTGGCAAATCTTTCGTCGCTCACGAGGTGCGGGAACGCATTGCGCAGGGTGTTCTCGTTGATTACCAGAATCCCCTTCGTTGCTGCAACCAGTGCATTATCTGGGCCGTTCTCCAAGCGCACGGGCTGCAGGTCAATCGTGTCGTAGCACTGAGACTGCAGCGCCCAGGTCTGTAGCAGCGCATCCACTCCACACACTGTTCCGTCGGTCACATCGGGCGCCATTGTCGCTCGTAGGAAATTCTGTTGAATGTCGTACTGTGTTCCGCCACGTTCCACCTCTGAAGGCAGCCGAACGCTACTCCGAAAAAGACGAAAGAACTCTGCCGCCGTGCCCCAAAGACTCGTGCTGGTTGGAACACCGTAGTCAATGAGACGACGCTGTAGTGTGAGCTCCTGGATCTCTCCCTTCAACTGCTTGATGGTGTCTTCGAGGCCATTTACACGTTTCAACTGCTTCATCTTGTGTCGTGCCTGGTGCATTCGGTTGCGCTCCCGCCGCTGTTCGATGCCTCGCTGAGTGCTCTCAATTTCCACGCCAGTTGGTGAAAATGTGCTTCGTCGAGCCTTGACAGAGCCCTCCGCGTTGTGTTGTGAGCGCTTACGGCCAGAGACGCCTTGGGACTGAACTACCAGTGGCGGCAAAACAATCCGTTGCCTCAGCTCTGCGTCAGCGCTGCTAGTGCGGAGGCATTTGCTTGCTGTAAGAGGTGCCATGATCGGACGCGGGAATGGAGGCACGAGGCGATGGGGTCGTGGAGAAGACTTAGTTGACGTCTTAATAACGCTGTGGAGGCCCGGAGTTTGCTGGGAAACGATGCCATGGCTAGTCCACTGCTGAGAGGGGCCACTGTGGCTCATGATGCCTTGGCAGCGCGATGGTAAAGAAGAACTGAGAGCTGCACTCTGCATCACTAAGATAGTGCCTGTACGTCGCAGAGTGTGCCAACGTTGGGTGTGTCTAAAGAGCCAGCCAGACCTGGATAACAAATGTGAGCGATCGCTCATTTTTTACGTGATCGAGAGACAGGAACGTGATCTGTAAATTCTTTCCTTTCTTTTGCTTTGGAGCTGCACATGTATTAATACATCATGTACTACATGAGGGTGTGGACGACCATGTTCAGCGGCCGGGTGTGTGTTTTCATCACATGTCCAACACAGGCTTACAGAAATTACTGATTGCCTGATACACCATTTCACGATCAAATTGCGAAAACTGACGATCAAATTGAGAAATCCACCGATCAAATTGAGAATCTCTCCGTAGGAATAAAGTACAGACGTTATCGTGACGAACACCACCAGAGATCTCATGAGCTTCTACCTGTACAAGGCTCCACTGTAGACTACAGTCTGTAGTCTCCGTATCAAACTTTCCCTTTTGCTGACGACGTGGGTCTTCCATGGCGGGATTTCAGCAATGCTATGGTAATGTCCATCCTAATTGCGTCGTTCTACGGGGGTGTTTTGGTCGCCACTACTACTACAGCCCGTTCAACACTGCATGACAGTCTTAGTCAAGTAGCACTGTAGCTGATTCAAAGGAAAAAAAAGTAACTCTTGATGACGAGCAAGGAGGCTGCATCGGCGGACCAGGAAGCTCTCGCGCGTAATGCTCGTTCCAAGCCGTCTTATCGAGGATTGCAGCTCGGATTGGTGCAAGAACCCAGCTGGAACACCTTGAATATTCTTGTCTTGAGCAGCTTAGGTACTGGCCCGAGGGGCAGAGACAGCTCGCTAACTGAGGCGTGACTAAATCGTGATTGCATCGCTCCATCACTCTCGTGTGGAGCTGAGCTCACTCTACAATACGACACCGAGACCTCAACGTTGTCATGGATAGCAGCTTCCTCTTCCCTCCGAACTGCCAGCAACTGAGCGAGGGTATCGTCCGTCGGGTCGTCTAGCGTTCCCGTCCACAGTCTCTCGATCTTTTCGCCGTCGCAGCTAGCGGTAGCAGTTCGATGCACCAAGTCGACGATACGAGGCACTTGCCCATGAACGAGGCCGAGATGAAGCGCGTGGCTGCCGAAATTGAGCTTCGGAGACAGCGCAACCGGATGCACCAGGCCAAACACAAGATGAAGCAGCAGAAGAAGGTGCTGGACCTCGAGATCGGCATCCGGCAGCTTCGGGACGAGATCCAGCAACTTAAAATGCAGAAAGAGGTCATTTCGGCCGGCGTGTCAACGAATACGACAGTGTGGAGTGTGGCAGCTGAATACTTTCGGCTCTTTCGGAACGGCTTCAGAGGCCCCACGGTCATGCTGCAGCCTTCCACCTCCAAGTCTTCCATAGTGTCACTTCAGCCGCGTGAGTCTTTCGTGCAGAGAGATTTCTTTATCGCGACGATGGCTGAGGATGTGGCGGGGGATTCCGGCTTTGGAGTGCAGAGTTTGCTGGAGAACTGGAAGCAGTTGTCGATGTATCACGAAGACATGGAGATCGAGCTAATTCGACTGGACGTTGGACCTGATGAAGAGCTCATTGCCACAGTCAGAAGTGCAACGACGATGAGTGAGAAGGTGTTGCGCCACGCGTTTCCACATCTGTTCGACAACGGAGAATGGACGCCTCTGGGTGCGAAATTGCTGGGCCAACGCATGGTGATGCACGGAGCCGTCAGCTTTGTGTGGGATGAAGACAGGGGGCGTGTGTCTAGTATGCAATACTCGGTAGATATGCTGACTCCGATGATGCAAGTGCTTGGGAACCTAGAGGACATAGCTCGCGTGTTTGACCGTGCTCACGTTACACCTGATAGCAGAGTGGTGCAGGTAGCATGATGCTTTCGCACGTTGTATAAATGTACTCTCTGATTTCTCTAGCATTCTTCTGGTTGCTCTCAAACATTGTTGAATGTTCCGATAGAAGCCTTCCAGCTCTTGCGATCCACAGTGATGAAGGGGGCATGATGCATACATTGTAGTGCCAGCTACAATTATCTCGAATTGATGAAGCATGGGGTCGAAATACGTTTGAACTTCAAACTCCAGCTCGTGGCATTGAGATTAGCATACGTGTCTACGTGTTCTACCTTTCAAGACATACTTGGCCGGATGATAGACGTGTTTCAGCAACATACAAGCCATATAAATGACTAGGTGTAGTGCACAATTGCGTGGATTATTGCCTTGGTCGTACCGGTAGGCCGCAATCGGGCTTGTAACTCGCAAATTCGCCATATTACCCAGCAGCTCCAGCATAGGTGTCAGCATGTCCGCCTTGTAGTCTAGACTTACTACGCGGCCAGCAGCTACGTCCCACTTGAAGTGAATGAAGCCATGCATCACGAATTGCTGACCCACCAGCTTGGATCCAATAGTGAGCGTTAGCCAAAGCTGCCAACACGTTAAATCGTCGACGCCAGCAAAGTCGAGTGAATATGGCGCGACACCGCAAGAAGATGCAAGACCACGTGATAAACACGGAAAGCAGCATTGAGTCACTACGAGAAGAGAACCACGAGCTCGAAGTGCGCCTCCATCTTCTCCAGTACATCTCCACGACACAGACGACGCCCTGGCTTGTCGTATCCGAGTACTTTCGTCTTTTCCGACTAGCTGTTACTGCGCCTTTGACTGCAAATGACCACTCAACTGGTATGCCAGCGCGTGATGTGGCAGTACATCGCAGGCTACTATGGCTTCAGACCTGGCTACAAACTCTGGATATGGACCCGAGGCGCTTCTCGACGACTATGACCGCCTTTCGACGTATCACTCGGGTCTCGACGTACAGCTTTTGAGCTTAGAAAACAGTTCGGAAGACATAATGACTGCTGCAACTCAGATGAAGATCTCTTTTACCGCCATCACCCTCCAAAACGCGTTCCTGCACTTGATCAATGAGCCTGAGCTGTGGAAATCCTGGTTTTCTTCTCAACTACTGGAGCTTTGGTGGATGCCATTGGCGAGCTTCCCGCCCGTAAGTCTGGGCGGCATCGAATTGGCTCACTGATCGAGTTGGTGTGGTGCTTCTCTGGGTCGATAGCGTGGGATGTAAATTTAGCGCGAAGGAGGACGTCGCGGATATCAACGATTGGCAATTGGGTGGGAAGAGCACGCTTGAGTTCATCGTCGAGTAGAACGTTGATGGAAATACTTGGAAACTTATAGAATGAGTTTCTCTCGACACAACGCTGTCTGAATAAAGCCAACAGAAGAGTGTCATCAGTTGTGAGGTAAAGACATTGTGAACGCCATCCCTGATGCCAAGTTTGTGCTCGCTGATCAAGCATGAAATAAAAGCAGACAAGATAAATTACAAACGGAAATTTGATATTTCAAATATCTTACCGAGTACTACAGTACATGTACTAGTTATAGTACTACTACAGGTAGTATGAATCATACAGTAACACCTGTTGCGCTAGTTTACCGTGAAATATAACTTTCAAATTCCCTGTTACTTCTTATAATATATTTTTGTGCTAAATATTTAAAATTTGGTTCCAATGATAAACGGTAGGTTTCTCCCTAGCACTCAGCGCGCCACTCAGGGCGAGGCTGACGCCGAAACTTGGCAAGAAGATGTCAGACGTGCTAGCGAACCTACTAGCCTTGATTTCGAAGCGGAGATGCACATGTAGGAGCGTACAACCGGGATATAAGCACTAGGAAACTGTGCAAAGGTGATAATCGAGGGGGGTCTGCCAACTATCACCTCTGGAAAACAATGCCGTCATTATTTGGGTAGCGTATTGTAGTACTACTACCCGTAGCATGAATTGCGTCACCTGTTGCGTTAGCTACCGGTAGTTGATTAGAAGTATTCTTTTTTTAAGAAAAAAATACAATTTTATGTATCTTGATGAAACTATGCTTCGATCTGGAAGTTCTAGATCCAGACTGGAACAGATCACTTTTGCCAATCATCGCAAAGTCATCTGGTGTGACCAACTCAGTCCGAACCGAACACTAAGCCGACGAACGGCAGCACGCTTTATCCGCCAAATCAACCGAATCAACCGACATCATGCAGCGTGCCAAGCATCCTTTGTACGCGCCCTCCAGCGCCGCCAGAGTTCGCCTCTCTCTTCAGAGCCAGCCCCCCCAAAGTGTCCATTTGGCAGTTGCACCTAACAGCTCCAATGGCCACTTCCGTCTACCAAGTCTGACTGCTCACAAGAGTCGACGTTCCTCCAAGGGCACAGCATCAGCTCTTGATGCCTCGGATGACGTGGAATACCGTCGTCAGCGCAACCGGATGCACCAGGCGCGGCACAAGATGAAGCAGCGCAAGAAGGTGGAGGACCTCGAGGCGAGCATCCAGCAGCTCCGAGAGGAGGTCCAAGAGCTCAAGCTGCACCGAGAGGTGGTCACGGCCGGCGTCATGTCCAGCACGACGATCTGGAATGTTGCGGCCGAGTATTTCCGCGTGTTCCGCTTCGGCGTCAGTGCATCGCCAAGGACGACTCTGTCCTCCTCCTTTCAAGCTGAAGCCCAGCGGGGTTTTCTGTATTCCACAATGGCATCGAACGTCGTGAGTGAGACGGGGTATGGGGTGGACGCGCTGATGGAGAATTGGGGCTTCGTGACCAAGTTCCACCCGGACATTGATGTCCAACTCGTGTGTTTGGAGAACGACGCAGACGGCTTCATGGTCGGAAAGACGCTGGGCAGACTTACCATCACGGAAAACACGCTCCGCAACGCGTTCCCGCGCTTGCTTAGCGGTGGACAGGGCTCCGAACAAGCGCAACTAGCTCGTAAGCTGCTGGGTCAGCAAGTTGTCATGCGTGGGTGCGTCCAGTTCGAGTGGGATAGCGACATGGGGCGAATTGCCAGGGTGCAACACAAGGCGGATCTGTTGGCGCCACTGCTAGACTTACTGGGAAGCCTCGAAGCCGTTTCGTGTGTGTTTGATAATGCGCTCGTCACCCCTGAGAGCACGTCCGTGGCCTGGGATAACTTTTGTGAACAATAATGCTGTAGTTTTGATGAATAAAAAGAAAATCTTGATCAGCCAGAAATATTTCCAAAGGAAACGATAAATTCACTCAGTTGTCTTACTACTACCTACTGCTCCTACGTAGCAGACACGGTTATTCACAAGAGAATGCTAGAACCCAGCTCCACTCAAGACTTAAAACGCGAGGGGGTCCTCAAGCACCGAGATGTTGCGATGCTTCATCGTCTCCACCTCTTGCTGGTGCTCAAGACCCAAGAACATCGTCATGATCTTGTTCAAGTACGTGTTCTCGTGGACGCCCTTGCACATGCGCTCGAAGATGAGCGGGCCCTTGCAGTACAGATTCACGTCCGTCCCCACGTGACCGATGGTGGTCCAGTCGATGGCGGCACGAAGGCTGATCACGTGGCCCAATTCAATCATGACATCGTTCAGGTCTCGCGTTTCGTCGACGGCAGTGGCAATTTGAGCGACCAGTTCAACCACTTCTTCATCAGAAACAGTCGTCACGTTCGTGTAGTTGGCGAGCAGATTCTTGGACGACGTAAACAGCGCCGCCTTGCACGTGTCGTTAGCTCCAGTAGCGCAGTCGGTGCCTTCGAGAACAGCATCGAGCTGTTCCTGCATGGCCTCAGTCGACATGTTCTGAAGCTGCAGCTCGGTCGGGTACCATGCGTACGGGAAAGCAGGGCCACGTCCAAGAGTGAGTCCACCGGTACCGTGATCCGCAGCAGACAGCATCGCAGTGTTCGGAGTCTGTTCCACATGGTCAAGCACCACGGCGACAGATTCATCAAAGGCAATAGCCTCCTTCGCCATGGTACCGGGGTCGTTCGAGTGGCCGGCGTGGTCCACGCGGGAGCCTTCGATCATGATGAAGTAGCCGTGTTTCTTGGCCTGTTCGTTCTTGCGCAGCAAACCCAAAATAATGTCCACCATCTCTGGGAGACTCGGCTGACGAGCAGTGGAGTTGTTACCATCGAGTTCACGGAGGCGATCAACTTCGTACGACATGTGGTCGTCGTGGAACAGACCAAAGAGGCGAAGAGCTCCCGTGTCAGCATTGGCGGATTGGTAGTCGAGGAGCTCCTGGTAGTTGCTGGGCAACGTGTAGCCGTTGGACTTGAGGTCTTCGAGCATGGACTCGTTGAAGTGCTTCTTACCACCTCCCAAAAGGAAATCGAGTTTCTTGTTAGCCACGTACTGCGCGGCGATTTCATCTTCCGAGTCACGATCAATCACGTGGGACGCGAACGAAGCCGGGGTAGCGTGGGTCACACGGCACGTGACGATCATACCGGTCACCATGCCACGAGCCTTGGCAGCCTCCAGCACCGTGCCCAACGGCTGCTCGTACGTGTCCACGCCGATGGCCGAGTCGTACGTCTTGTAACCGGTCGAGTACGCCGTAGCTGACGAAGCCGAATCCGTGATGTAACTCGTAGACGAGTGCGTCTGCACAGTTCCCATGAGGTGCGGGTCAATGTGAAGACGCGTCTCGAGACTCGGGTCCAGCACAGTGCGTGCAAGGGTGAAGATGTTGGGGCCGGTGCCGTCCGGGATCATCATGATGACACTGCGCGGAGAGTCCTCGTTTTCGTCGAAGTTGTAGTCGACGTCGACGGTCTTGTACTCGTAGTGGGTAGCGGCACTGACGAGCGAGGCTGCCGCGGCACAGAAGGCCAGTACACGGGTGAGATTGGCCATTGCTGCTCGAGTTGGCAAAAAGTAGAATGAGCCGATGCAAAACGTCAAGTGCTCGTTTGGAGCCTGTCAAATGGAAGGCTCCAGTGGCCCTTTGGCAATTCATACGGAGCTCTTCATCTTCGATGCATTCGTGCGCTTGTAAAGGGAAGTTGCCAATGGCAGGATGATTGACTTGTGCACGGCCGCTCATCTTAACCCCAGGAGATTCCCGTCGAGAGTTGCATTGAATCTTGGTTGAAGCGCACAAGATTAAATTAATCCCTATTCGGGAATCCCAACTCGGGATCGTCTATCCTGTGGCAAAGAGAGGCGAAGGTCTCCGTTTTCGCTGCCACCTCCACCCAAACACATTGTGATCTCGCTGCTCTGTGCTGTACCACGTGCGAACCAAAGATTCTCAACGTGAGGAGGTCCCTACAGAATGTCGCGGCGGTGAATGCAGGACGTTGTGCTTGCTGACCCAGCAGATCGGCGGCACGAGGGAACGCAACGTGATTGAAGCAGTCAGCTCGGCTTGGCGATGCTGTCGGCGTCATGCAAGGCAATGATAGCAATGGGCGGCATTTCAGAGGTTTTTTTTTTTTATCTTAGTCACCACGAGGTAACTGCTTTTTGATGTTGAAGCTTTAACCATGCAAAAACAGCCACTGACATTTGTTTTGTCACCTTCAGCTACTTCATCGGATCTTCCAGGACCGAAATGTTGCGGTGTTTCATCGTCTCCAGCTCCTGGTGGTGCTCAAGACCCAAGAACGTCGTCATCAGCTTGTTCAGGTACACATTCTCGTGGACGCCCTTGCACATGCGCTCGAAGACGAGCGGGCCCTTGCAGTAGAGATTCACGTCCGTCCCCACGTGACCGACAGTCGTCCAGCCAATCCAGGCCGGAGCACTGATAATGTGGCCCAGCTCGATCAAAACGAAGTACAGATCACGCGTCTCGTCAACTGCCGCGGCGATTTCCGTCACAAGCTTCGCGACATCATCGTCTGTGACGGACGTGACGTTGGTGTAGTTGGCCAGCATCGCCTTGGACGTCTCGAGCAGAACAGTCTTGCACGTGTCGTTGGCTCCGATAGCGCACTCGGTGCTGGCCAAAATCTCGTCAAGACACTCCTGCATGGCCTCAGTCGACATGTTTTGCTGCTGCAGTTGGGTAGGATACCACGGGTACGGGTATTCCATGCCGCTACGACCAAGAGTGAGGCCGCCAGTACCGTGATCCGCAGCAGACAGCATCGCAGTGTTCGGAGTCTGCTCCACGTGGTCGACCACAACTGCGACGGTCTCGTCGAACGCAATGGCCTCCTTCGCCATGGTACCGGGGTCGTTCGAGTGGCCGGCGTGGTCCACGCGGGAGCCTTCGATCATGATGAAGTAGCCGTGTTTCTTGGCCTGTTCGTTCTTGCGCAGCAAACCCAACACAATGTCCACCATTTCGGGGAGACTTGGCTCGCGTGCGTTCGTGTTGTTACCGGCAAGCGTTCGCAAGCGATCAACCTCATACGACATGTGGCTGTCCTTGAAGAGACCAAAGAGACGAAGAGCTCCCGTGTCAGCATGGGCGGATTGGTAGTCAAGCAAGTCTTGATAGTTGGTCGCGACTGTGTAGCCGTTGGACTTGAGGTCTTCGAGCATGGACTCGTTGAAGTGCTTCTTACCACCTCCCAAAAGGAAATCGAGTTTCTTGTTAGCCACGTACTGCGCGGCGATTTCATCTTCCGAGTCACGATCAATCACGTGGGACGCGAACGAAGCCGGGGTAGCGTGGGTCACACGGCACGTGACGATCATACCGGTCACCATGCCACGAGCCTTGGCAGCCTCCAGCACCGTGCCCAACGGCTGCTCGAACGTATCAACAGCGATAGCCGAGTCGTACGTCTTGTACCCGGTCGAGTACGCCGTAGCGGCGGCTGCTGAATCTGTGATGTAACTCGTAGACGAGTGCGTCTGCACAGTTCCCATGAGGTGTGGGTCAATGTGAAGACGCGTCTCGAGACTCGGGTCCAGCACAGTGCGTGCAAGAGTGAAGACGTTGGGGCCGGTGCCGTCTGGGATCATCATGATGACACTGCGCGGAGAGTCCTCGTTTTCGTCGAAGTTGTAGTCGACGTCGACGGTCTTGTACTCGTAGTGGGTAGCGGCATTTACGAGAGTCGCGGCGGTAGCACACAGCGCCACAGCACGGAGCACCGAGATCATCTTCACTTGCCACTTGTTGATCGGGATACGCAGATCGAAGTAAAATTAAGAATGAAGCATGGACTGATGAAATGAACAACGGAGGCCGGGCAGCCAACCGCTACATGTCGAAGATCGTTTGCAATTCATACGGCGATCCGCCTATCAAAGCCTGTACACGTACGGTGTGGCAAGGAAAAAAAATAAGTTTGTTTACCATCAGTGAAGTCATTGCCCTGGCAGTGAGCAATACGTGTACTGTAAGAGATTGTTCTGATAATACAAAAGTTGAGAACGGGGGCAAATGAACTGCATCCTATCACCGCGTATACGCTGGAACCTTTGATTAACCAAAGGAGGGCGAACGAGTAAATCAACTGCATCCTATCACTGCGTATACGCCGGTACTGCCTCAGCACCACGCTCCAGTGGATCGCATCATGTGGTCCATTGGAGCGTGTGATTCACATCCAATAAAGATCGTGCCGTCGCGTCGAAAACTCTCCTGGACTCGAATGTTTGCCGACCAACATCAACTTCTTGCGCAATCGAGATTGAGATTAAGATGGGGAGCTTGAATTTGAGTCAGCCGCGTTCAATTTGACTGTCAAAAGCATTGTACATTGTACAGTATACATGTACCGCATATTCATTTTTGTAAGAAGAAAAAATAATGCAGGGTAACTTTGCTGCAAACGTCTCGAGCAAATTATTTTCTTGACTTACGTTGTCGAGAATTTCTCAATGAGAAGCGGTAAAAACTCAGCCGTTCCAAGACTGTACTCACGATGACCGATCACACGCAGGAGCGCAGCACCAAAGACACTGTGCGAAACAACGCCCACACTCTGTGCAGACATGTTGAAGATCCTAGTCAGAAATGTACTTGCGCGGGTCTCAATTTCAGCATCAGTCTCACGGTGGTCTGGCGTCCACCACGGATCTTCGTCGGACTCGAAACTACTGAAGTCCAATGTCGGGTATTGCCGTCTCTTCTCCGAAATGCTGCGGTGTTCATTGCAGGTCTCTACGCCCAGGATCTCTCGAGGGAGCTCCAATGGCGTGCTGCTGATGCGGGAGGTCTGGTTCTGGTACGCGATAGTGAAAGTTTTCAGTGCTCGTTCCAACGGCGAAATTAAAACATGTTCAAGTCGTAGACCCTTGTTGATTTCAGCATTGAGTCGTTCGGAGGCTTCTTCCGCTTGGTTGACCCCGTTGGCAGTCAAAGGCGCATCCAAATACTCCGGTAGTTTGCAGTAGTACGCATTCCACGCATCACCGCCGTACTTCTCGATAGCGACGTTGTGTGTGCCTTCTCCATGGCGCAGAAAGACAACGAGCTTCATCGGAGTGTCTCCATCTCGCTTCGTTTCAAGCTCGGAATGAACATCCTGCCATTGTTTCCCTTCCACAAGACCCATACGAGGCGGGTTCGAAGCTGGAACGGGTAAACTACGCTCTCCTTGGACAAAGAACCCGGTCTTGTAGCGAAAATGCGACGAAGCAGCACACGCCACACTTCCTAGTAGAAGCAGCACACACAGTACCGACGTCGACATCGACTTTCCTCCGTTATCCGTGCACAAGCCGAGAAAAGGCAGAATGGCAAAAGAAGTAGAAATGGAATGAGTCTTCTACTGAAGTTCAGAGCGAAAGCAGCAGCAACTGCAAACGATAGATGGCTCTGGGATCGATGGGCACGTTCTATCTAAGTCATTTACACATAAGCATCAGTCATTGCCGCAGCAAGAGTCCACAATGCAAAACAAAAGAAGCTACAGCTAAAAAAAAAAAAACTACTCTGCTCCCTATGCGTCCAGCTGCAACTCTTCTTCCGTCGCGTCCGTGATCAGCAACGGTATGAACTCTGCATTTCTCGGTCGGTAGTAGCGATGACCCACCGCCGCGAAACACCCGCGACTGAAGCCGCTGTGCGAGACCACGAGCACGCAGCTCTCGGGCGCTTTGTAGAACACTTCGTCGAGGAACTCGGCCGCTCGTTTAGCGATCTCCTCGTTCGTCTCTCGGTGGTCAGGCTGCCACCACGTATCATTCTCGCTCGCCACGTGTTTAAAGTCCAATTGCGGGTATTTGGCTTGCTTGGGGGACAAAAGCTTGCGACGGTCGCAGTTCACGACCCCCAACGTCTCACGTGCCAGCTCCACAACAGACACGGGGATGTCCTTCAGCCGAGCGAACACTCGGTCGTACGTCTGCAATGTGCGGTCCAAAGGGGACACGAAGATGCGCTGCAGCTTGAGGTCGCACTTAGCGATCTGCTTCTCGAGCATCAGCGCGGCGGAATCAGCCTGTTCCTGGCCGTGCGGCGTCAACGGGGCGTCGATGAACTCGGGTCGCATCTCGTACTGTTCCTCCCAAACTTTATCGCCCACTCGGGCTTTGGTGGCGTTATGTGTGGCTTCTCCGTGCCGCAATAGGATGACGAGCTTCATGCGTCTGCCTGGGTGTTTGAGCTCGAATTGGGTCATGAACTGGTACACGTCGGGCCAGGCCTTGCCGTCCACGAGGCCCATCCGCATGGGCGGGTCCCCCATCTCGTCCACGGGCTCGTCGGAGACCCCCATGAGGAAGAAGCCGGGCACGCAGCGGAGGTGCTGGGAGGTTGGAGAAGGTGACGTCGCCATTGCTACGTGGGGACGAGAGGGTGTAACGGACTTTGGGCACGAGGTTCTGTTTTTTTTTCGGGATGGGGTGTAAAGTATACAGTTATTCATTTTAATTAAATACTGAGAACGGGATACTGTTTCATGATTTTATACAAATATGCAGGTGTTTCTGCACCTTGAAAAGACACTTAGGTTTTACTGTACGAAATATAAAGTTATGGTGAATTTGATCTAAAGGAGAAAAACGGTACGAAACTGAAGATTTTGTAGCCATGACAAAGATCGGCACAACCGAAGAAATGGAAATCGAGCATAGGACACGCCAAGGCACGTACAACCTACAAGAACTAACGCATCGCCACTATACTGCGACTGGAAGGGAGCATTCATCGTTGCCGTTCGCTTTAAATCAATGAATTAATTAAACCACAAGGCATCTACATACTTTATCCGATGAAAACAGCCGGCCAAAGAGGCATCACTACCGGTAGGCTGCAACCTTTTGCTGCATACAAGATAGTCGCGCCATACACGTTCTACGAAGTCGCCACCACCACCACAAAGGGGTCACGTTAGTAGCCTGCATGGCCAGTGATGAAGCGGACACAAAAACCACAGAAAAGATACGTCTCACTTCAACTTGGTCAATTCGAAGGCAGGCAACCTTCAGCCACGAAAAAGCAACTTGATCTCTCTCGCTTGACGTCATGTCTCTAGCTGTTGCTCTTGCAGGCAACTCACTAACACGGCAACTTGCATGAGAGTGTACGCCCGCCAGCTCTGAGACCATGCTCTAGGCCTTGCACTGCTGTCACATTCCTTGATTTGCTCCGTCAAGAACACATCAACGTCAAGAAACCTCAACAACACGCAACTTAAAACTCTCTGGCACCATGACTTCTGGCCAATTGCAGATCCATTCGCTTCACCTCCTCTGGTGCGTTTCATTAGCATCTTCTATCGCTTTCAACGCATCGTGTACATTCACTGACATTGTTCGTGACGCCAGGCTGCTCACCACCGTGTCTATCGTTCGAGTCGTGTCGATGCCTTTAACTGACACCAACCCCTCTTCGACGTCACTATTCTCGCTGATCATCCAGCGCCCTCGGTTCGCGGGTGGTCTCTTGAAGATCCCGCTCGATTTCACTGTTCAACTGATCCAGAGTTCCACAAAAGACATCGCTCGAAACATCATCCGACTCCGGTACAGCCCGACCGGCAAGCGCCTCGTCGTGCGAACAGCCAATGCCTCGGAGCGTAAGCAGTGGATTGCCGCACTGTCAAATAGCTTGGCTACTGTGCCCAAGTCGGCAACACACCGCACACCCAAAACGGTGGACGTGTCAACAAACCTCTCCAATACTGTCTCGTGCTATCCTGTCACCGCCCAAGTGGGTTGGAAGTCGGTCGATCGTGCCAGTGTCCCTACACTTCCATTGTACTCTCTCGACGCCATCAAGCGATTCGCAGACGGTTACGACAACCTCGCGCAGCAATGGGCTCAAGTAGCTACGGAGACTCGGCAATTCCACGCGGAGATTAACGGTCTGCAGCCGCCTTGTGTTGCCTCTCAGCGCGCTGCAATTTACTGCACCGCTTACTAGGCAGCTTCTGTGTGTGTGTATTCTTAACATCCAGTTGTTACCATTATTCCATTCATGTGTAGAAGTATTCGACGCGAACACTTGCTCAAGTAGATTCCCAATCCCAATACAGCAACGTGCCTCGCTCTAAATAATAAATATCCATATCCGAGAAATTGCATTGGTGTTAAATACTTCGAAGTACAACTTTGCCATTCCAGTTAGCCATTTCTGTATGCAACGACCACCACAAAGTAGATCTGTGAGTAATCTTTCGTAGCCAGTGTTGTTACCGACGACTCAGCAAAAACGTGACTGCTACTTCAACTTCAGGATCGGCAATATATCAGAAGTAACAAGTGATCCCAAGAATTGAGCCTCGCTCTGTCTAAAATGCCGTCCCTCCTTCATTCCTCGTACTCAATTGCGCACGCAGCAGAAGCTCCAGACAATGACATCTAACTCCGCACGAACTCGTAATTCCCTTCTACCCGGCGGCCATTCACTGTACCCCCCATAAAAAATGTCTGAGAGTGTACACACTCAAGTATCAACGCAGTCTCGGTTACTTGATTTTGGATGTGCTTAACTGTGCTGGTCTTACACGTTGCGAGCGAAACCAGGCGACAAACTTGTCGCTACTTGTCCGGCTCGCTGTTGATGAAGCTCTCTTGCCATTTCCCAATTTGTTCGACAGAAGATCAACCGAGCATCCCTAACGTAACTTTCCTCTCTCTCACTATGACGTGCGGTAAATTCCACGTGCAGTCGCGCGGCCTCTTTTGGTAAGGCTTTGCCTTTCAATATGTCACCTTTGCCAGTGTCTTGTGGCTCACTCCATACTGTGAACTCCTTGCAGGTTCATAAGCACCATTTACCTAGTGCACACTGCGTTTATCGGCACTAAGCGCCCCAACGATGCCGTCTTCAGCCTTGTCATCTTTCGCCCACCCATTGCCGGCGGCAACCTAACCGTCCCGATCGATTCCAGTGTCCGACTTGTCAAGTGTTCCCGTAGAGAAACATCGCACAACACCATTCGGCTCCGCTACGGCCACGGTAAAGACCGCAAATGCATCGTCATGCGCGCAGTCGACTCACTCGAGCGTGAGAAGTGGCTGGTCGGACTCATTCAAGCCATGGCAGCAGCTGGTCCGCCTTCAGCGGTTCCTCAAATTTCGTCCGAGGATGCTTCGCACACCAGCGACGATACCATCAGCTCGTCGGCTGATGGGTCCACAGTCCTTCAGCAATGTTCAAGAACTGACCTACCGGTTGGCTCCCTCGGATCTACTTCAGCATCCTCACCGCCCTCAGCCACAAGGTTGCCACGAGCTGATGATACCGAATTCCACATCTACAATATGCGCCGGTCGATAGCCGACGAGAAACGTTCCACCTCTGGTCTCAAAGAAGTCTAGTCATCCTTCGCAATGTAGCCATAATATACTTGTCATTTCAGTGTGTGTTGCCTTTTGTGTAGTTTTTTTGCCTGTCCAAAACTTCAAAGATCAAAGTTGTCAAGTCCAAAAATGCTTTCAGCTAAACAAGGTCTCGTCAATTCAGACTTCGTAAAAGCTACGAACTCTGTCGCAGCCACTCGCTTATCCAATGACCGGTGGTTACTAACCACTGGATTCGGAGACCTCCGTGGTGAAATCAACAGCCCCAGCGAGATCTTGCTGTCTCCACGTCCGGCTCCCGCAAGACTGACGCTTGATATCTTCCAAGCCATGCCAAACCAGGGTCCTCGTTCGCTATCATTATCCATTTTGCTCCCGTGCAAATACCCAACAAACACTCAAGCTTCCTCCAGCTTCTGTCATCACCGCAATGGCGTGCGGTAAACTCGAAGTGCAATCGTGCAACCTCCTTTGGTAAGCTTAACTCCAATCACCATGTAAGAGAAGATCAATAACTCACTTAAACCCTTGTGCAGGTTCTTAAGCACCGTCTACTTGGTCAGCATTGCGCAACCAAAGTTCGCTGGTGTCAAACGCACCACCCAAACGACTTTCAACCTCGTCGTCCAGCGTCCTCGAATCGCGGGAGGCACATTGACCATCCCTCTCGACTCAACCGTACGGCTTGTGGACGCCGTTGGCAAGGACAGAGAGCACAACATCATTCGACTGCGATACGGCTCGAAAGCCAAGCATCTTGTCATGCGAGCTGCAAGTTTCCACGATCGAAAGCAGTGGCTGGTTGCCCTTTCAGCAGCGACATCGCAGTCACAACCAAAGCAGAAGCCAGCGAGGGCGAAGCATGAAGCCTATGCTGCTACAACTCGACCTCCCAGCTCGTTTCGGCGCGTACTTCGGCAAAACATTCCAGCTGCAATGCAGTTCGTGATCACAGTCGGCCAGGTCATTGCCTCCGCCCACTAAACGCGCTATCAAACGCAACCAGATACTCTTATCACCCTCCACAGTCGATACGAAAATCATCTCACGATGAGATAGAAGAAAACCTTGGTACCATCTTTCTTGTTCGTCAATAAACGTACCAAGTTGCACGATACTCTGCAGCTCCTTCGCATATGTTGCGTGTAAATGAATCAAGTCGTCGGTGCTGTAGTAGCTCTCTCCAAGTACTATCCGCCCTAGTCCTGCACCATGAGACGAGTTTCACGTTATGTTGATCGCATGGGTTAAACGCTGGCTGTTGCAACTCGAGTGCAAACACCACGCCATGTCTGCTGTCCATCTTCATTTCCCAATTCACTAAGGACTCGCAAAGACCAGCCGAGAGGGGAAATGGCTGGTCACCATTGAGGCAGCCGTCGAGGCTTCTCAAGACGACCAGGATAGTGTTTTTTGCGGCTCTCACTCGATTTAGCTGACAAATTCGCGTCTCTGTCGCGTGCCAGATCTGCAGAGAACAAAAAATCACATTGAAGACCGAAATCCTGCGATTTATGCGCTTCCAGGGGGCGTTGCTCGCTCTCGTCGCGCTGGTCGTCGCCCCACTAGCGACGTCCGAGGACTTGAGCGTTCCATTCTCGCTTCGGTACGTCCCAGGCTTCTTCAAACAAGGGACCCCGTCGATTGACGTCCCAGACGCAAACCCGGAGCACCTCGGACTGCTGGACAATGTCACGTGGAAGGACGTAGACGCTTACATTAAAGGACGAGCAGCACAAGGCGTGGGCGTCAAGTTGTTGCTGCTCTTACGCCACGGAGAGGGTATCCATAACGTTGCGGAGGCCAAGTACGGCACGGAAGCCTGGGAGAGATACTACCGTAAGTTGGCCAAGTACACGGACGCTAAGCTGACGACTTTGGGGGTGGAACAAGCGGAGAAAGCGGCGAAGAGAATCGATGAAGAGCTGAAGAGAGAACTGAAGATCGGGGAAGTGGTGGTGTCTCCGTTGGAGCGCACACTGCACACAGCTATGATCGCTTACCGGAAGCACGAGGAGATCCCGAAGCGGTCGATGGAGTGGCCTCGAGAGACTATCGGCGTCTGTACATGCGACTTACGTGGCACAATTTCCTCCAAGGCCGAGCAGTACAAGACGATCGACTTTAGCGAGATCTGGAGCGATGCAGATCCGTGGTGGACGCCCGACCACCGCGAGACCGAAGATCACATCGATGACCGAGCTCGAATGTTCCTGAATCGTGTCTTTTACGGCCACAAGACGAAGCAGATTGGAGTAGTAAGTCACAGTGGAATGATCACTGCTGCGATGAGGGTCGTGGGTCACCGCAAGTACAGCGTCGCGACCGCCGAAATCATCCCGTTCCTCCTCGAAGACACCAACGCCCACGTTTTCCCTTCCATTCTCTCGGGCAAAGACGATATGTAGGCAGAAGAGTTGGAAACGGTAAATTTGCTTCACCTTCTCGTTCCTAAGTGCGTCACTTGTCAATTTCCTCTACGAAACCCTTCGCCCACTTGCGTACAGTGTTATCCATGGCGAAATCCACCAAGTTGTCGATGGGGTGGATGATCAACGGGATGACCCCCAATCCAATGGCTGTAGGGGCCCACCGACGCACGACTGGGGAGTTCTTGGCTGCTTTTTGCACTGCAAGGGAGCTCACTGCCACCTGGCGCGGCACAACGACAACGACGTTATGTTTTCGACCTCTAAAGCACTTCCCCATTGTCAAAATATTCTCCACAACACCAACAATAACAAATACTTACCACTCGATTGATAGTGAAGCCCGGAATGGCGACACTGGCCAAAGTCTGCCAAGCCAAAGTGTCGACAGTTGCGGTGGCTACTAGGACGTTGCGTTTTCGACTGGGAACGTCCTGCGCCACAGCTTCAGTGTGGGTCTTGGTGGCCTTGTCGAATGTGTCCCCCAGTACGTACCCGAAGGCGACGACGTAGGACGGAACTACCAAACGCGGTGCAATGGGGCGGAACGACTCGCCCACTTCGTTCGCATAGCCCAAATAGCGTACCAGCGAGTCTCGCCAGACATCGGGAACGCCCTTGTTGTCCTCCTTCATCACAATTATTGTTCGCAATAAATAATTGCAGATTAATTCGACACCATCCATACAAAAATTGAAGACTACTGTCACCATCTGTGCGACCTTTTAGAACATGGCTACATTGTAACGAGTTGGCGCAAGTTGCAGTGAAGTGATGGAGGGCTCGACGGAGGACCTAGCGAGGTCCCAACTCGAGAAATTGTACAGACTCGGGGTGTTAGAGCGCAATTCGGACGGTGACGAGCGGCAACAGAGTGAAAACAGCTGGGGCAACACTCGACATGACGCGTTTTTGGCTGCTCTACCCCCTCCTTCGCTGTTCCCATTGAATATGTTGCAGTCTTGTGTTAATTCGGACTCCAGTCGCTCTTCAGGTAATAGCAGTAGAAGTGGCGGTCTCTATAGTGGAAGTGGAAGTACAGTGTCATCTCAATTGCCCTGGCGAAGAAAGTCTCAAAGGAGCAACAGCGTTCACTCTTCTCGTTCTTCAGGGGCGTCTTATAACGCACAGACGAAAACGCCTCGACATCGCCGTGTACTTCGCATGTTGTTTCGCCAATGGGAATATTTTATCCGGTATAAACGAGAGAAAAATCGGCGACGAGAAGCAGCAATTGTTTTCTTAAAGCAGAAGATTTTCACCAAATGGGCAGCTTTTCTAAAGAGGAGACGGTATGAGCACGAGCAGAAGCGTCTTCTTGACTCTTGGAGAGTATCACGGACCATTTCCCACTGGCTTCAATGGAGACGACGCTGTTCTACTCTTCGAAAGCTATTGAATGGGGGTCGACGATCTCTCGTGGGACGGTTGACCCAGCAGCGCGTTTGGAGGCGATGGATCCAGTTCGCCAAGAGGAAGAAGTACATCCAAGGGATATTATCCGAGCGGAAGGACAATATTCATCGTCGACTTGCGAAATTTGTGTGGGTGGAGCTGCGAATTCACTCGTTTCGAGCTCGTCAAGAGACCCTAGTGGTGCGCAGATGCTTGGAGGCCATTCGCGACTTTGCGGGAGTTCAAGAACAGAAGCGTTTACAGTGTGCGCAGTATCAGCAGAAGGTGAACATTGGGCGGAAACGGGAGCTGCTCCAACGCTGGAGAGCTTTCGCCTATGCGTCTAATCGCAACCGAAGACTGGCGTGGCGAGTTCAGTTTGGTATCAGAAGAAGGAGGTACTTTTTGTTGTGGTGTGAAGTCTCTCGTAGTGTTCGTCATGTGGAGCGGCTACGCTCTAGAATTGTGTATCGAGAGCTCTTTCATCACTTCTCAGCGTGGAAAACTGTGGTAAAAGCTGTTCAATTGGCTGATCGAGTGATATTAAAAGGCGACAAACGAATCCAAGCGCTTTACTTCCGAGCTTTCAAGGACCAAGTCATCTTCAATATCCACTGCAACCACATCAGTCTGGTATTGAGACGTCGACGTCTAGCTAAAGCTGTAAGATTTCTTCGTGCCTGGACCACTGAGATCATACGAAGAAGAAATGGAATTTGTCGGATACGGAATTTGTGGGAGAAGCGTCTTCTTCACCGTGTTTGGGTGGCTGGATGGCTGAACATCCACCGCCAAATCCAAATTGTCAAACATGGTTGCCTGGTTCTCAACGCGCGATATTTTACAGCTTGGAAACGATTTAATCAAGCACAGCAGATTCTACATCTTCAGGAAGCAGATGCTGGATCTCTACATTGTAAACTCTGCTGCAGATTCGTTTTCAGAGGTTGGAAAGCTTATCATAAGTTGCGGATGGAGCACGACCAACGACTGGTTAAGGCCGAGAAATACTACCACAGACATTTGCTCCGGAAAGGGATACTTATCCTGTGGGATGCAGTGCAAGAAAATGCTCGAAATTCCTTACGAGGCCACCAGCTCAGGCAAAATCTGCGTGCTTCACTGAAGAAACGGCATTTTCGTGCATGGCATTCCTATAGTCAATCGAAACACCGGCTATTGGAACGCTTCCACTATCTACGGGAAAGTGTTAGTTATCGAAACTCGGTTTGTAATCCCCGTCGCCGAGCGTGGGATCGGTGGGTTCTGTTTCTTTTTAAGTGTCGACAGCGTCATCACTGTGCTCGGCACTTTCAATCGCGTTTAAAGCTTCGAGTATTGAACATTTGGCGTCAGCAGGCAAAACTGGAGTACCAATTGCGTGTATTTACCGCCCACAAGCAGAGGAAGACAGTGGAAATCCTCTTCGGGTGTTGGAAAGCACGTGCAAATCAGTGTAAGAAGGTCGCTGTGATTTGTGAGCTAGCAGAAAAAGTGTATCAACGGAAACTTGTCACGCGGGTTTTACGCGAATGGCTATCGCGATCGACGTACCTGCATCGCGTCCGTCTCTGTGGTGAATCTATTCATCGTCAGTTTTTACTGAAAACGTTGGGAATGCGGTTCGTCGAGTGGCAAACAGAGGTTGAGGTCCGTCAGTGCTCCACAAGATTAAAGCGCAGGCGAGATCGTCAGCTACTGCAAAGGGTTCTCACAAGTTGGTACAAATATTCGTTTCAGCGAAACAAGTTAAGTCGGAAACTCGCCCACTTCCAGCAAGTCTTCGGGAAATATCCAGCTTCCTCCCTTGTGTTCTGTACCTGGAGTCGTTGGAAGAGCAATTGCAATCGATCGCGATACGTAAAAGCTCTACACAGGAAGCACCGCCTTCGACAAGTGAAAGTCTGCTGGGAACACTGGGCATTTTTCCACGCGGCTTGCTCCGCTCTTCGAGCTTGGCATCGAGTTGCTCGTGCGCTGTCAACCAGCAACAATAGATTGGGATTGCGATTGAGGGGATTCAGACGTTTGCTACGTTGCAGGATTAAAAAATCTTCGATGGACAAGTGGAAGACTCTGGTTGTGCGAAGGAGGGCTCTGCAGGAGCAACAGTCGCAATTGAAGCATCAACTGAATCGTGAACTAGAAGAATCGAGGAGGAAGTTGGAGCAGGCGATCCGGATGCGGTTGGGTATTTGGTTTCGGAGGTTTCACACTGCTCACAACAAGGACAACGCAGTTGCAAGGCGCCATTTTAGCTGTCGTTTGCTTTCAAAAGCGATTGCGTTGTGGTGGAAGGCAACAATTCACTCCAAGCAAGAAAAAGTATTGGTCGAGGCACAGAAAACAATGGGCAAACTTTCGTATTATCACCCTCAACAGCAAATCTACATACACTCTCGATGTGACAGTCTAAAGAAGAAGAGGAAGAAGATGCCGAAGAGGAAAGAGAGCACGAAAGTTGTTCCGATTGATCGAGTCGGGTCAATGCTGAAGATGCGGCGGATGCTGGATCCAACAGAGTATGCGAGCTATTCACGCTTTTATCAGGAAAGCGGCAGGGAGGTAGTGAAGACGAAACCGGACAATGAAACAGCGAAGCCGCTGCATGGGAAGGATTCTGTCTCTCGGACAAACCCAGTGCAGCAGCGAGAATATAATCATCGTAATGACAGTCGTGGTCAGGATGAACGTAATCATTGGCGCGTGGAGGAAGAAGCAGATGATCGCAGCTCGAGTGGAAATGGCAATACTTCTTGCGACAATAATAACCATCGTCCGACTGCGGAAATGGGAGAACATTTCTATCGAGAACAGCATCCTGGTCTTCCCGAAACCAGCGATAAATCATTGGCAACTTACTCAACAGTACCAGAAAACGTGTTGCCGCTTTTCGATGCCGAGATCCCAACCAAACCCAACAAAAATCAAAATCAGCCTGGATCTATTCCTTCCACATCACGACGAGTTCATTTTGCTCCAGATCCCCCAGCTGAACAAGCAGTGAATACTTTCCTTCAACCAACTTGTGGTGCCCGAAACGGTTCGATTGTTCCGAGTGTGCCTGATTCTGAACATAAAGGACGTCGCCAAAGTCCACGAGCGTTGGCCACTGCGTCTTGTGTCAATGCTCTCAATACAAACAGCACTACTCCAAGGATATTTGACGCATCGTCGAGTTTAATTTCACAGTCCAAATCTCGAGTGGCTAAGTCTCGGAAATCAGGCCAGAAAAAGTTTATCAAAGTGGCACATTCTAGCAACACTGAAGTGAGGCCGCTGGCTGACATTCTACAGCTTAATGATGCCAATTTTCCAGAACACAGTGAAGACCACCCAGTGGCTCCGTGGAGAAACAATCGTACCTGGGACGCAGCGGTGATAAAGGAAGTGGTAGCTTTCTACGTTTCTCTTGTCGTGGACCAGTTGGGCAGCAACAAAGGAGCAAAGACCACTCGACTCCGCGTTTGCTTTCGAATGGCTCGAGATTTGGCACTTCTTCAAAACGATTTTTACATTAATGAGCTGCAGAGAGTTTACGACGCCAATTTCAAAGAGAAATCCACTGACTTGGGCCATTGTGGACTAGAAACCTTCAAGTACGAAGAGCAGCTGAATCTGGAACTGTTCCTGGAACAGCTAGTCAATAGCCACCCTTCGTATCGGAAATGTGTTGGCTCGAAGCAGTGTCCTGACCCACTAAACTGGTTAGCACAATGCCATTTACAACCTCAAGTTCTTCTACAAACGAATGCAAGAGGTCGTACAAGACAAACAACTACTTTTTGGATCTGGGAGCCCATGCCTGCTGAAATGAACGTTGCACTGGAGAAATTACTGCCAGCTATCACAAAATACATGCGAGTTCTGGGTCAATTTTTCCTTCGGGAAGCTGTTCGGAGCTCTTCAACAGGAGATAAACCGCAAGACTATCGAATTAGCAGCACCGCGTTTATCAGCCTCATGAAGCAAGTCCGTGTTTTCCCGCAACTCTTTCACCGCCGCGAACTTGAAAACGCTGTGCGACTTTCGTGCCAATCTTCTCCCGAAACGGAGGAGCTCAACTTCCCAGAATTTATCGAGGCTTTAGTACGCTGCTCCTGTAAGCTCCGCTGGGGGGAGCTGGGCGGGGGGAAACACACCACCGAAAGCAATCACGACACTGTGGTTGTCATTAAGTTTGTGATGTTGATATTCGCGATGGAAGGCCAGGGATCTGTGCTGAAGAAACGGAGTGAGGACGTTGGTGCAATCTTAGGATTCCTGGGACAGCAACAGAAGAGGAATCAAGCTGCAAAACTGTTTCGATTTCGTAAAATGCTGGCGGATAACAAACGGCGAACTCGAGCGTCAAGGGACCAGAAGTCTCCATCGGTTTGGAATCAGATTCGGCTTCAGTTTTCTCCCAGGAGCTCTCCAACCAGAATTCCAACAAGATCCCACGATACGTTTGATGAATTAACCGAGTCGTGGGACGGTGGTTCACCCCGTCAAGTCTCCACGGAGCCGTTTGTGTTTGACGCTCAGACGAATGAGCCTTTCGACCTTGATTTACCTCCTACACCGAATGTAGAGCGCCAGTCGGACCAGCAACAGCAACTAAACGCTAAGGAATTCGTCAAGAACGCTGGTTCTATATGTAGTGGCGTCATTGACGAAACTGACCTCGGTCCACCACTATTGAGGGATTCCGTTGGCGATGTCACTGAACCTAGAGAAGATGCGATTCAACAGACTTCGGTGGCATCGCAGGAACGGCAAACGCCCCCATTTGGTGAAGAAAACGTTTCTTCGGAGTACAAAAGTACTGCAGGGCCAATAAGCATGAAAGAAAGCATGCTCTCCGAACAACGCCTAATGATTCGAACGCACTCAGTGGGTTTGGCAGACCCCATGGAAAAAGACGACTTTCTTCGCGAAATTATGGATAATATTGGAGACGTCGAACTGATGCTTAGTCAAGCAAGGTTTGCCGACACGAAGCAGAGTGAGTCTTTTGATATGTATAGATCTGTATTGAAGCTGCAACTAATTACTTCCATTTGCATGCTCCTTAGGCAGACAACCACCCAGAAAAACACTTTCGGATGGCTCGATCCAATGTACTAAGGCGGTTGAGTGTTTTCCTTCGCTAAGTGAACTGGCAGGAGATGGCCACTGGCAACATCACACTACTGATATCTTCAGTAGCAGCGAAGATGCAACCTCCGAGGTCCAAGTCCGTGACCCAATGCTCAATTATCTCACAGATATTGAGCGCTTCACAGAGAGCGCAGGTTCGGTATTGTAAAGGTTATTCAGTCTTCTCAGCGCTAACTTGTGTCTGTCTCAGAGCATTCAAGTCTTGTTGCCATTGCTGAGATACCGTTTACTCGAAGTTTAGCACAGGTAACTTGTCAGTCTACGCATTAAGAACTATTAACGTGTTAATCCACGACGTATTTGCTAGGATTCTCTTGTAGAGCCGCATTTGTGGGCTTCACAAGAAATCCGACCTACAGAGGAGGTTGCGAGCAATTCAGCACAAGCATCAACCAATGAAATCAACACAATCGAAGATACGATAAAGTAAGCGTCTTGAAGATGAACAAATAGAATCAAACCGCGTCTAGGCTGCAGCGGGGACAGTTTGAATCCACGGACTACACATACTGGGAATCGACATCATCGAAGAACGGGTGACGTAGGGCCTCCTTGGCACTAATTCTTGAGGATGGATCGTATTGCAGCATGGACTAGCAGCAATCATCAACAAAAACGTCAGCTCTACTACCTTCACCAAACCCAACCCAGCAGTGCTGGGCCAGCACCGTACCTCCAGCAGATTGAGTCCACTCTCGTCCAACTGTGGAAAGAGCTCTCGCATGTCTTTCTTCCTCCACTTGGGAAAGGTGGGCGCGTAGTCGCGTAACTTGGTGACACCTGGCCAGGACGCCTCATTCGGCGTTCCAAAAGTCCTAGCATCCACGACGTCAGCTACACCTCAACAACTCAAAGTTTTAGTAGATGCTAAGCTACAAACCTGAAGATCCTGTAAAGCTGGTCGATCTCCGAGTCACCGGGGAAGAGCGGCTTCTTGGACACCATCTCAGCGAAAATGACCCCGACCGACCAAATGTCGACTGGAGGCGAGTAAATCTCTTGGCCCAGAAGAATTTCCGGTGCTCGATACCAAAGGGTGACGACCTCGTGCGTGTACTTTTTAATAGGAAGACTGAAAGCCCTGGCCAGTCCGAAGTCGGCAATTTTAAGCTCGCCAGTGTTGTTGACCAGCAGATTCTGAGGCTTGAGATCTCGATGCATGATGCCGCGCGAGTGCGAAAAGGCGAGGCCTTTCAGCAGTTGATACAAGAAGCTCTTGGTCTGCGCCGGCTCCAGTTTGCCCAGCTTGTGCTCCATGAAGCGCTTCAGGTCTTTGTCCATGAACTCGAAGACCAGGAAGAGCTTTCCGTCCTCCTGCAGACAGTCCAGCAGCCGCACGATGTTGGGATGTTCCAGTTCGCGCAACACCGAGATCTCGCGCAAGGCTGTGCTGGGGATGCCGTCGTCCTCCGTCTCGAGTCGGATGCGCTTGAGCGCCACCACCTCCTTCGTCTGCAGGTCCAGAGACTTGTACACGACGCCGTACGTGCCCTCGCCGATTGATCCGCCCTTCTCGATGCGCTGGTATCGCTCCATGGTCGGAAGTTGAGATGGAGATTTGAGTCACTCCCGCGCTTTTTTGACTGAAAGTGGCACAGTGTACCAATCACTCAATACCACGCTCTTCGGACGACCTTTAGGTAACCACGAAGTTAAAAATGATTGTCTACGTCCTAGCTTAGGACAACTTTTTATCTTGTAGCCTACATGGAACCCGGACAACAACACCTAAATTGCTGTTACTCCTAGCTCATACAAGAGGAGGTTGCGCTCATGAAGACCATGGTTTGGAGTTTGTTTGCTGCCTGGAATGATGCAAAGGCAACTGGCAAGTTGAAGTGGAAGGCACTCTTATGAAACGGATAATAACGACATGTTTGTAGCGGCACTGTACCGAGGTACTTGTGTTCTGCACGCTGCTCGTCCAATCTCACCTTTGTGATGAGCGGCCGGTAAATGGCGGCACAGAACCGTGCTCAGGGTAGAATGACTGGGCAGGGACTTCGGCTTCGTCGACAGGCAAATCGCAAAAGGAGATGGACTTCTTGTAAATGTGCCATGTAAACGCACAGGAAGTCTGAAAAATGCCTGAAAATGGCATCCTTTCTTGACGAATGGCGCACCAGTCTTCTACATACTGTAAAACCTTCTGAACACGTTTTCTGACGCGTGTTGTCAAAAGTCGTGCCGCTTGATGACCTACACTCAGGGGGCGCCTCCCATTTGCATTCCCGCTCCAAGCCTATCCCTTGTTGCGAAGTATTTCTATCAGTTAAAAACAGCAAAATAATTAAGTTGTGTGTAGCTAAGCTCCGTGACAATAAGTGGTGAGCACACAAAGACAGCCCTTCGAGTCCTGGAGAGCTCGCGAACTGTGCTCATTACCCAAAAAGCCGCAATTGGCCCCCTCCCCCCGCCCTTTACCAAGGAAGCAGCTCAAGAAAAGCACACGAACAGGGAGACTATGTCTTTCTAAGTTGGTTGGTTTTTCGCGTGGTGGTCAAGATGATGTCTTGAAGATCGGTTTCAGCTCCTCCGTCCGTACTCAACATGAATATGGACTAAGAGAAGATGGAAAAAGCGTTTGAAGAACAAACGGAACGTTAGAAATGATGGCGACGTAGCAACGGAGTTAGGAGGATGGTTCCCCAGAATGAAGAATTGAAGACAAGAGAAGAAGAAGCAACGAAGAACAAGTGAAAACACAAGAAAACAAGTGACCAAGTTTACAACAACAACAACAAGAAGACAACATGCTGCGCGACTCGGAAGAAGCGACGGCGTGGCTGCGCATGGCTGACCCCGTGAAAAACTGGAGTGAGTGGTCGTTGGCGCTGGATAAGCCTAGCTTGTTCAGTGCTGGTGCCATCAAGACGGTAGAGCTCGTGGAGAAGTCCGACGATGGCAAGCTGGCCCATGACGTGGACGACCTGTCGGCAATCTTTGAAGGCCTCGTGGACGGAGCGGACATCCCGCTCCCCTGCGATGATCTGGAGGAGCTCGCCACTGGCAGTGAGGACGCGAGTGCGGCTTGGATTGATACGCTGGAAGACGACGTGGTGAACGTGAACGAGCTCTCGGCCGCGTTTGACGCGCTGGTGGAGGAGCAAGAGACGACGGAGGCCGATGATGAGGAGATGGAGGACGCTGATAGCGACAACGAGGTCAGCTCCGATGTCAAGATCATCCCGTCAGCCCCCGTGTGGGCCACAATGGCTCCACTAGATCCCCGTTCCTGCATCCGCACGCCGGTGTTCCAGAACCTGGACTCGCGCATCCCGCGTATTCAAATGCCGCGTATGGACCTGTCGTATTCCCCCAACGGTGTGACTGCGAAGGCTGCTGGTGCCCATGATATCAGCCGCCCCACGCAGTCAATGTCACCGAAGAGCGAGAAGGCGAAGGTTGCCAAGTATCACCACGACCCTAAGACGTGCTGGATCTGCAAGAGTTCGAAGACCCCGGAGAAGAAGCGTGCGCTGCACCGTTACCACGAAAAGCGGACGCGTCGCAACTGGAAACGGGGTCCTCGGTACACTGGACGCAGCAACGTCGCGACGTCGCGTGTGCGCAACGGCGGCCGGTTTATCTGCACCACGCGGTGGATTTGATCTTCTTCTTGAGTCCTTTGGACTCGTTTGACTTGGTTTGATTTTCTTTTTTAGCTTTCTTTTTACCTGGAGCTTCTCTCCACGCAGTTTTTCTTTCAGTTGGTTTTACCATTCCTTATAATGCAAGTAATGCATTGGCATCATTTTCGAGACAACGGCAATAAGCAGCGATTTTCTTTTTGATTTCGTGTGTGAAAGTTGATAGAATCTGGATCCCAGTCTAGTGCGATCTTCTTTTTAATAAGTTCTCGTTTTGACATGCGTCTTTTTATGTCATTCATATATACATGTAGTGTGCCGTACACCACCACTTCACCGTTGTCAAAAGTTGACCGCGGGTTGAAAAACAAAGAAGAGAGGGCCACGTAAAATGGTGAGAAGCTTTCGCTGGCGAAGTTCTCCCCCAAGGAGAATCATACAACAACACCCTCCCCCTCCCTAACCTGTACTATGCCGACCGACTTAATGCTTATCTTGCTTGTGTCGTGCCGTCGCTGCGCAGTCGAGCAAATTCCTGAACGACAAGAAGAAGAAGCTGCAAGCGTTCAAGAGTACAACCAATGCCAAGTACGTACCTGGAGATGTGCGCTACAGCTATCAGAGCGGATGGATAGGATCTCATGGATTGATGGTTCTTTGTAGTGACTTGACGGCCAAATCGTACCTCGAAAAGTTCAGCTGGGATCTCTTGCGCGCGGTTGATGAATTCTACGCCAGCGGCGGAGAGAGCCTCGCCCCAGTGTGCGTTTAACGATGTTATACTTTGCGAGAGTGGTGCTGCATTAATCTGAGTTGGTTGTTGTTAATAGCAAGAAATCGACAATCTCCATGGACGAGGTGAACAAGTGGTTCGATAGCTACGTAGGTGCGGCTGCAGCGTTTGATTTCCCTGATGGAGTAGCTGGATGGATAGTCTTTTAAACTTGCTTTGCATCGATATTGCAGACCCAGACGACGATGAGGACGCCATCAACGAGGAAGGTATCCTCAAGTTCTGCGAGGATATCGGCGTGGACCCTCAGGATCTGGTGGTGCTGGTGATCGCGTGGAAGATGGAGGCAGCGTACATGTGTGCTTTCACGCGCAAGGAGTGGCAGAAGGGCATGCAGGATATAGACTGCGACTCTGCCGCCAAGCTGAAGGCCAAGCTCCCTCAATTGCGCGAGGCCATCACGAGCGAGACCGAGTTCAAGAAGTTCTACTGCTTCTGCTTCGGTTTTTCCAAGGAGCCCGGTCAGAAAAGTCTCAGCATCGACATTGCAGTTGCCATGTGGGAGCTGCTGCTGCCCGCGCGGTTCGAGAAGCTCACAACGAGCTGGCTGGAATTCCTAGCCGAGAAAAAACCGGTCAAGGGTGTGACGCGCGACACGTGGGACCTGCTCTTTGACTTTTTCGTCAAGGTGCGCGAATCCTACGATAACTACGACGAGAACGAGGCCTGGCCCGTGCTCATCGATGACTACATGGCCTGGATAGACAGCAAGAAGAAATAAGGCATCAAACCTAGGCAGCAAAAAAAGCTTCATACATGTACATGCATCCGGATACACCCGGATAACTCAAAATGTATCCACGTATACAAGCCATTATCATCTTCAGTCTCGTTTCAACCAGACGGCGTCATCCTCCGCCTCGCCGCTCGTCACTTTCGTCCTTGTCGCAGCCTCTAGAGCGGTGTAATCCGTCCCCAAGGACTCAGTAGTGGACATGGCCAGTATGAGCGCCGTTGTTATGGACTTCTCGTCGCCAGAGACGCTCCCGGAGCGCACGTTCTTCCCGCGAGACTATATGCAGCAGTACAAACGGCAGATTAACGAGCTGATTAAGCGCATGGAGCATCTGCTACAAGAGGAGGACAATCTAGAGACCGACAGAGACGCGGAAATGGAGTGGAACGGCGTGCAATGGGCTGCTCTGCCCTCCCAAACGGTCTGGCAGAACCTCTGCGCTCTTGAGGACTGCAACGTCATTCTGGACGGGGCTGTGGCTCAGTTCAAGCAGAAAATACAGGAAAGTGCGGAGCTCTCCACTGCCGACCCAGACACTTTCCCCCTCGAGAGGACGCAGAGCAGCTCGTCCATCCCAGTGTCTGAGTACAGCTCGGACGATGTGGAGGAGACGGACGAAGAACTCGAAGGATTCCAGGATGTGGAGCCTGTAAAGGGGCGCAAAGCCGCTGTAGCTCTGAATAATGACGTGACGGAGAGAGTGCAGAACGCGCTGCAAGATGAAGACGAATTCGAGAGGTTCAAGGCCAACGCTCTGCAGTTCGGCATGGGCAATGAGTCCGCCGAGCTGTTTTACGGATATTTGGCCCAGCACATCCCCGCGCCTGTGCTGGACTCGATCGTTGTGGACTTTGCCAGGCTGCTACCTCAACCGGCCCTGAGAGTGCCGCTGCTTAAGGCTCATTACGAACATATGAAGAACGAACTAGCCAGACCCAGCATTGCCAAGTTCAGGAACAAGAGCTACAGCACGTCGATGACGTCGAGATCTTCAACGTCGTCAAGTGCGTGATTCCTGTTAGATTTCGCAAGTGGGTTGGACTGATCTGTTTGGTTTGATGATAGGTATCGACGAGGCTGGCAGCAGTGATGAAGAAGGCGAGGAGTATCCGTCAACGGTAAGTATTCTGGGCTGAATAGTATGTGAGTGATGCGATTCTAACAGCTTGTATTTACTGATTCAGATCCGATTGCGTTCGTTCAACCACCTCGTTTTCGTCATTCACGGTATCGGACAACACATCGATTTCCGCGACGGAGAGTTCAAGTCTTGGAACGGAGAGACAGGTGTGGAAGGCGGCAATCATGCTTTCCGAGATATCTTCCGCGCGATGTTAGAAACGACTTTCCAAGATATCCCTCTCGCCCTGGAAATGCAGTCCATTGAGTGGCATGAAGACCTCCACGAGCCTACTGGTCTGGACAATATCTTCGACCTGATATCCCCCGAGGGCGCCTCAGCGTACGTAGTTGTTCGTCCTTGGTACGCATCTGACTGACCTCTAACGTAAAATGTGGGTGTTTTTGGTATGATTAGCATTCGCGAATTCAATAAGGAGACTTTCATGGACGTACTCTATTATCTGTCACCGCGCTATGGCCAGCTGATTGTTGATTCAGTCACTCAGCAACTCAACGAGAAGTATCGCGTCTTTATGGATGAACACCCAGGTACGTCGCAGAACTGCTTAACACGGATGTATTGAACCGATGTGCTAACATCTCGCTGTTTTTAGGTTGGGATGGAAAAGTATCCATCTTCGCGCACTCCTTGGGCTCAATGATTTCTTACGATATCTTAACACACAAGCCCGGGGAAGTTGCCAGTAACGGTGTGCGCTTTCCAGGCCTGGAGTTCGAGGTTGACAATTTCTTTGGCGTCGGGTACGTTGCTTGCTACTTCAGTTTGATCGTTAATCGGGCACGGTAGCTAACTGTTTTCCATTACCTTAGCTCTCCGGTGGGGGTGATGATCCTCGCTCGAGGAGACCTCAACATTGTCGATGGGGAGTTCACCCCAGGAATCAAAAGTCCGAGTTGTCGGCGTTATTTCAACGTTTACCACCCCATTGACCCAATTGCTTATCGAATCGAGCCATTAATCAAGCAAGAAATGCATGACAAGGATCCCGTGCAATTGATGCAGGTAAGAAAGCATTGTCAATGTTGGTGTTCTTCATTGTAAGTTGCTAACCTTCACTATTGTGTGTCAATGCGCGTAGTTCAGTGCAGTAAAAGATCAAACGTTTGGCCAGCTACAGGAGCACTGGGAAGGTTTGACTGGACCAGTCCACGGCTTCCAGTACCGCCATGACTATGTTTTGCGACGTCGGAAGCGAGAACAAGGTATGATGGAAGTGGCATTTGCAGCTGCCTCTCACTCGTCGTACTGGATGAGCGAGGATGTTGTTCTTTTCACCATCATGCAGCTGTGTCAGCCAGTGGTTGATACTCTGCATCGGTACATGAGTGCTCGCGTGCCTCTTCCAAAGCTCATGCGGAGTATTGTGGAGCTCACGCCTCGGACGAAGGTTCTATTGTCAGCAACGGCTCTTGTTCGCGACCGATGCACAGGTCTTTCACGCGAGCAGATTGTTCTGATCGACAAGGATCGCCTGTACTTCCTGTCTCGACTCAGCGAAGTCGCCTGCCGTCGGAAATGGCGCATTAAGCTTACCCCGACGACCAAAGCGGTGTATGGCGACGACTCGTTCATGATGAAGATCATTCCAAGTGACGCAGCTGTACCAGATTCTGGGGCTCCCCCAACGTCTAGCAACGCCGTTCAGCCTGGTGTGCACGTCTTCAAGGCCCCATCGACGCCAGTGCGCAATGCTTGGAAGGATGCCATTAACGAAACGATTGTCAAGGCTAGCAGTATATTAAGTGACGAGTTGCTGGCAGATCACACTCCAAGAGATACTGCAAACCTGGTCGATCTCCCAACTGGAAAGAGCATCGACTATTTCAACGCTGTCAAGGCGGGTTTCCTCAAGGAGAAGACTGCAAACGGGTGGTACGATTCGTGGAACGACCGGTGGCTCGTCCTTCAAGAAGACCACCTGTCCTGCTATGAGAACTCGCCGAAACTCGACTTTGTCGGGCAGTTTCCGCTTCGGAAGACGAAGGCCTTTTGCTACGAACGCGAGTATCTTATTCGGGTCGTAGCTCGCCGTGGTGCTGCGTGTGAAATGCGCGTGCAGAACCAGGAATCCTTCAACCGCTGGGTGGAAGTGTTTGAAAGGATTCCGACTGTGGAGATCTTCCGCCACAAGGATTTGTTAGAGAACAGCCCGTCTTCAGTGTTGATTATGACTGAGAGCTCAAGAGGGAGCTTTGGTGGAGCCCACCAGACGGGCAAGGAAGGGGAATGGCTGCAAACGAAGATCGAAGGATTCCAGATCAAGCTAGACGAGAATGACCAGGAGTACGCCGCTTTCGTTATCCAAGTGGCGTCTTCATCAGCGGGCACCAGCATCGTCCAAAGACGTTACTCAGAGTTCGCCAAGCTGCATCGTCAGCTGCGTAAGATGTTCCAGCATGAGCAGATTCCTGCTCTACCCGGGACGAGGATGTGGAACAAGTTCGAGCCCAACTACTTGAAGCAGAAGGCGATTGGTCTCCACGGATATCTGAATGAGGTATGCAAGCGATGCGCTAACACACGCGCGCAGCCCATACTGTTTGAGTTCTTGGAGCTTAATCCCCCAATACCTGAGCCCAAGGACTCTCCAAAGGAGGAAAAGGCCGAAGAGAGTTAACTGGGCAAGTGATGAGGAACAAGTGGTGGACAGAATCAACGACGTTGGTTGTATTCTTTCTGGTTGAGCTCCGTAACGAAACAGATCGACTTAGCCTTTTGCTTCCTAGTCGTCTTGGATCGTGAACTGTGCGCACAGGGCACTGGACGCGCCACTTTTATAGACGTTGCAGTCCGTTTCGGGCTTCACTGCAACGACATACTCACCTGATTCGGCGATACGTTGGAATCCTGAGCCGATCTGCGGGTCGAACACTCCCCAGTCTTCACGCGTAAGTGTGAAGCAGACGTCTTGGGTCTCTCCTGGCTCAAGAAATATCTTCTTGAACTTCTTAAGCTGTTTAACTTCCGGAACGGAGATCTCGCGGAACGGCTGGATGAGGAACAGCATCACGGTCTCTTTCCCTGCCATTGACCCAGTGTTTGTGACTTGAACACTCACATCGAGCGTGGCTTCGTCAGTGTTTGCGATGATGGTCTTGCTGAGCGATACATTCCCGTACTGGAACGTCGAGTAGCTCAGTCCATGGCCGAATTCCCACTCCATTGTGCATGGCTTCTCATCCCGACAACGGGTGTCTGCTGGGTGGTTGTAGGGAATTCCGATAGTAGCTGGAGTCTTGGGGTATGTGATGGGGAGACGGCCACTTGGATTCACTTGGCCGAAGAGAATCTCAGCTAGTGCTTGACCGCCCAACTCACCTGGTAACATGGCGTACACAACTGCATGGGCGAGTTCAGCTAGGCCTTGAAGCAGCCGAGGGCGGCCTTGAACCAGCACGAGGATCACTTTGGTACCGGTGGCTGCAATCTCTCGGACATATTCGACTTGACCCAGCGGCAGATTCAAGTCGTCGAGATCGCCAGGTTTCTCCGCGTACTCCCTCTCACCAATGGCGACGATGGTGTAGGATGCTTGTGTAGCCATCCGTTTGGCTTCCTGTAGCTTAATGGACGAGAAGGAGCCATTGGGATGAAGGTTGTTGGCATAGTGAACCGACCCAGTACTGGCACTCAGTACGTTGACAATGCCCTGGCGAAGTGAAATGCCGTTCGGAAAGAGTCTATTGCCTGTGACCCCTTGCCAACGAAGCGACCATCCTCCACACAAGAGACCCACGTCGTCAGCTGAATGTCCAGTGAGGAAAACATCGTCAGTTGAACGGAGTGGGAGAACATCGTCTTGGTTCTTGAGTAGAATGACGGACTCCCGAGCGAGTTCCAAAGCAGCGTGGCGACTCTCGTTTTGACCGACAAGAGCAACGTCTTCTTCAGTCCCGGGCAGGGCGTTGTCATACAATCCGAGCTTCATTTTCGTCGTGAGGATGCGTCGGACAGAGCTCTTGATCCGATCCAGAAGAGCGGGGTTTTCTTCCACAGTGCACCGAGCCATATCAATGAAGCTCGTGTTGTACGGCACCATACTCATGTCCAGTGGGGCGTTCGTCAGCGCCATTCGAACCGCATCCTGATCGGTCTTTGCTACTCGATGCCAGACGTGGAGGTTGTGGATCTCGGCGTAGTCCGTGACGATGAGACCTTGGAAGCCCATGTCATGACGCACCAGGTCGCTTAGAATCCTCTTGTTGGCGACAACTGGGACGCCGTTGAGTGAGATGTAACTCTCCATTGCCGTCAAAGCTCCAGCTTTGATGGCGGCCAGGAAGGGCGGGGCGAAGTGGTTCAGCAGCTCGAAGTCGGAGATTGTGACCCCCACACGATCGTGGCCTGAAGGAGTCTTGGAGTACCCGATGATGTGCTTCATACACGCTGCTGTCGTGCCATTGCTCTGGATTCCGCGGACGATAGCGTCAGCCATGACAGAGACAAGGTACGGGTCTTCGCCGAAAGTCTCGAACGTTCTCGCCCAAAGGGGATTCTGCGAGATCTCGAGGATCGGTGCAAATAGCCAAGGGATCCCAGCAGCGCCAGTGTCGCGAGCAGTGATCCGTCCCATGGTGTAGACCAGATCCGGGTTGAACGTCGCAGCGGCGTTGATCTGCTGGCCGAACAGCACGGCCCCACGGACGTAGTTGGCTCCGTGAACCGAATCCAGCCCGTAGATGATCGGGTGACTGCCGTGGCTGGCGTAAATGGCTTGGATGTCCGAGATTAGGCTTCGCCATTCTCGCGGAGAGAAGTTGTGGGTGGAATTGGCGTTCGAGTCGTTCAGTTCAGCGCCTGGTGTGTTTAAGTACGAGCCGACGTTGAGCTCTGCGTGCGCGTGAACAACAGCTCGGTTCAACGTGCGGTTCGGATGAAGGATTGTGCTGACGTCAAGCTGAGCCATTTGGCCAAGCATAGCGTCCAAGTCCTGGGTGAAGTAGGTCAGCATGTGGGCCTTTAGACACAACAGAACGAAAGTACTTACCATATTTGACAGCATCTCCTCCACACGATTCTCGACGTGCTGGTCACTCGCGTCTGCCATTACGGTGATAGAGGCAAGAAATGCTAACAGGAAAATGCCAAGCCTTGGCATTGCGTCGATTCCGTGAGTTCTTGTGCTGGCAAAGTAAAAGGGAAAATGATTGAAGAGCTCCTCGAATTGCGCACCTTGGCCGATCTGACTCAGAAACTACTTGACATGGATTGACCACCGATTTGAACTTGCGAGTGTCGTCGTACTATCTCGGAATTGCGCACTGCTAGCATAATCCGGTGGGGGTATCTGATTCTCAGCAGCAAGTTACAAGTGACTTCGAAGTACAAGTGATAAAGAAATAAGGGATGAAGAAATATTTATTTTTCTCGTATTATTTGCTTGGTGAAGAAGATGTGCGGCTATTGATAAGGATATAGCGCATCAAACAAATACATGGGGAAGTACCCTTCCTGTGCAAGCGGCCGGTCGAAGCACATGACTTGATACGCGAGTGTCGGGTCGGCCATAGGAGCAGCACAGAATGGGGTATCAGATGCCCAAACGACTTTCGTATTGGTCTTCACCCACGCTGGCATCGTCGTCACCGACGTGTTCTGTATGCTCAGGGACATGATGAACGGATCTGGTGCCATCAGCGCTGCTGGCAATTCCCGAAGCGGGTTATTCTTCAGTCGGAGCTCAGGGATGATCATACCCGGTGGCATCATCGCCAACGTAGGTAAAGTCTCGATCTGATTGCCCAGGAAAGACAATGTGTACACCGGTGAAAAGAACATTTGGTACGGGATCTCCTTCAGAACCCCATTCTCGAAGGAAATCATGGCAAGGGCGTGCCATTTCACGTACAAATCCTCTGGCAGCTTGGCGAGGTTCGTTTCTGAGAACTGTATGCTCATTACCGATGCTGGTAATGTTTGCTGTAGCCCTACGGGAAACTCCGTCATCTTTGTCTTCCCCACCAGAACCGCCAGTAAACGGGTGTGATCCGTAGCAGAGACCGAACTGGCAGCATCCCAGGCCACAATAGTCGAGTTATAGAGATGAACTATGACCAAGTTCTTTAGCCGCTGGAAATCAGAAGGCATGCTAAGTTCAGGACAGTGGGCAATTGCGAGCGTTGCTAGGGCGTCGAGGTCCAGCTTGTCGAACGACGTATTGTCCGGAGAAGTGATGCCTCGCGCATGACAATCGAACACTAGACTGGAGCAAGGCTCCTTGCCATTGGAGAACCAGGGACGCGTAATTGCGCGACACCCGACCACCTCGTAATTAGCTGCACGTTGAGCTGCCAAACCATGCAGAAGGAGGACTATAACGCCCCACAGCACGAACAACACTATGGCAATCACGTGTTTCCACTTCTGGAGAGCTCGTAGACTGCCCAATTGGCTCAACATTTGGGGGTTGGACAACTTTCTCGCATCACTTGGCTTGACCTCCGCACTGCTCGCTTTGGGCTTGACACTTAACGTCTGCATCTCTCCAGCGCCAGGGATCACCTTCACGTCCCCGCGTCCGAGTAGATCGCTGACAGTCACTAGTGACAGGATGATACTCAACTGCGGGATGAGTTTGGTGGCGAAATCGAAAAGACCCGAAGCAAAGATCAAGCGGTTCTCCAACACTAACCTGGCTAGAGGCACTGGGTCGTACAAGGAGTCGGGGTTTTTGAAACTACTGTACTCGAAGTTGAAGTCTTGCACGAACGGGACGAAGATAATAAGCGGCACCATGATCATCATGCCGAAGCTCAGCAGCGCGTCGTACGTCAGAGTGACGACCCGTTCCAGAGCCGGCGACTTGCGAAGGAAAAACTGGATCGCAGCAGTGGACCAGCAGTTGGTGATCAACATCCCAACGATCAGAGAGTTGAGAGCTGGGCGGGGGAGCAAGTTACTGGCTCGGTACGCTTGGTACGTCTGTGAACTCGCTTCCAGCACCTCTCGGAGGGCGAAAATAGTGGAAAAATGCTCGCTCTCAACTCCGAAAATCCCTTTACGAGAGAAAACATTTATCCAAATGAATGCAAAAGGCCCGAGCCGTTGCGGTTGACTGTCGTTCTTAGGAGATTGACTGGAGCTCGTCCTGTTCGCCACGAGGGCCTGCATCAGACCGGGGCTTTCGGACCGTAGCGTGAGTCGTCGAGCACGGAATGACATGACTAGAATGTTCATCAGTCGAAGTCCGTGCATTCCCCCCACGATGCCGAACATGACGCTGTAGAAGCGGTAGTTGTCGATCCCTGTGAGCGACCAAATGGAGACGTAGAACGGCATGACTCCTCCGCTCGTCAGGTACCAGTACGTCATGGCAGCGCAGATGAGGTAGACGCCACACATGGCATGGAAAGAGACGATATAGAGCCAAGCGGCAGCGTATACAGTTGACGAAAGCTCGAGCGTCAGGAGTGGCGACTGCGGAGGGCCCGCTTGCTTTGGCTGGAGAGTCATCTTCGAGCTCATCTCGATCTGACCAGAGCAGCAAGGGAAGGTAATGGTGGTCGGTTTCTCCGTTTAGACTAACTAACTCCCAAGAATACACGCAGAGGACGAAACCCTGTCACGGATTATCCATTTTAGGCGGCGAACCTCCAATTTGTTTTTATCCATTCGCCTGTACGCACTTTTGATGTTGATGTTGATGTTGATGCTGCTAGCAGTGCGACACGGCCATCGACAACGGCACACTGCGCGTGCGTGAAAGGCGGCTGGTGTCGTGGCATTGAATGAAAATCCTTTCCAGCTCTTTCAACATTGATACTACATGTAGTAGGACTTTAGTGCCCTTCCATTCCAGTAGCCATCGTGGTCTTCTTCAAAAAGGCAAGTTTTGCCCTTGAAGTGCTCGGTCCGACGCCTTATTCTCCATCACGTGGTCGCCAGCGATTGGTCAGGGCCGCACGGCTTTGTGCATGGCTCTAAGAGACCATCGCGGCATTGCAAAGGTGACTGTATAAATGGCTGGAGACCAAAGTGAGTCTTTTCGCTCGCTGTGTTAATTTAAGTGCACTGCCGTCTGGCGGATGGCAGTGCCAAAGTCATGTACTAGCGTGGAGGCGGCTGTCTTGCCGAGTGTCCGCTGCTCCAAACCAGTGACAACGTTAGACTTGTCTAGACTATGCTCGTCCAATCCGCTAAATCCCGCTCTTTCAGGGCGTACCGTCTGCATAACAAATCGCAACACATCAGCTTCACTATATTACACAACTGAATTCATTTTCAAGACCTTGTTAACTTCTTCCTCTGTTCCACAGTTGCAACAATTCTTACAGGTATATTAGTTCCATCTGTATCAGACGCCTGATTCGACGGGCCGGATCATCCGCCCTACCGTTCCATTTCCGCACTCCCCAAGACTCGGCCGCAGCCGTCCTTACGTCGTTCCTCCGCGCCCGTCGCGACCGCACGACCGTCTTCTTCTCGCTTACGCCCGCCTCCCCTTCGTCTCCTCTTGCCGCTCGTGCAATTCTCGCTTCCAAGAGCCCCCTAGATCCCGCGCAGTAAGCGTCCGAACAGAGCTCCTACTAGTCACCATGGGCGCCGAACTGAGCCGCCCCGCGCTAGGCTCAGACATCACCAACCTGAAGGACGACGCGCGTCGACGCGTGGGCAGCAGCAGCGCGTTGGATGGGCGTCGCCAGGGCGTCAAGAGCCAAAGCGGCTTCCCCACGTCCGCCAGTACGACGGCGCTGTCCTCCATGGCTCAGCCAGGCAGCGGTCCGAGCAGCCGCAGCAGCAGCGCCAACGCCAAGTCTCTGTTCTCCAGTATGAGGCGCTCGCGGAACAACAGCAAGAGCGCCAACGCCAATGGAGGGGACGCCATGAGCGTCCTGAGTGGGGACAACTGTGTGGAGAGTTTGGACCTGCCCATTGTGGAATGGGAAGGCTACGTGACCAAAAGAGGTCATTTGGTCCGGAACTGGAAGTCGCGGTTTTTCACGTTGGAGGGGAACCTCGTGTCATGTACGTGGAGAACAGGAGGAGAGGGAGAGAAAGGAGAGAGAGAAAAAAACTAATGTTTATGGTGCTGGGTGTCTACAGACTACGAAAACAAGGTGGATGCTCGGAATCGCAGCCATTTGAAGGGCCGCGTGAATGTGGCGTCCGTCAAGATGGACAAAGTGGCCAAGAACGGACACGGATTCGACTTTTCCTTCGAGACGACGGAGGGGAAAGTGTTTCACTGCAGTGTGCCCACTCATTTCGATCAATTGGCCTGGGTTTATTTCCTGGAGGTGCGTTTATAGCAATTTCTGATTATCATACAGCAACTTATAATGATTTTTGCTGATGCAGGCGGGAGTTGATACGGTCAGCATGCGCCAGAACAACAAACCGGTGTACGGCACATACCGCCATGGTGCGCTGCCCGATATGCACACAGAGAAGGGCTATGAAGCCTACAGACGGATGCTGGACGGTGATGCTGGCGTCGTGACCGAATTGCTGTCGTACTTTAACAAGGATCTGGTCTTTTCGTCGTCGTACCCGAAGAGCACCCCCTTCTGCGGCGACTACTTTGGACGGGAGGGCCTACTGCACTTCCTCGGCGCGTTCCAGAGCAACGTGGATCTCATCGAGATTAAAGTAGAAGAATGCGAGCTGGATGCGAACGGAAAGAGCCTCATTGTGAAGGGCGCAGAGACACTCAAGAGCAAGCACTCGGGTGCAGTCATTACACAGTCGTGGTCCCACCGCGTGCGCTTTGGCCCCAACGGCCGCATTCTGCGCTTCCGCGTGGACGTGGATCTGAAGAGCGCGACTGGGAACTGGAAGGCGTTCGGCGTCAAGAACCCGTACTCGGAGATGTCGGACGCATCGATTAGATCCAACCGCTCGCTCAGTATTTCAATGAAGGACTTCACGGTGTACAACGTGATTGGCAAGGGCGGGTTCGGCACAGTTGTGAATGCCGTGAAGAAGAGCGACGGACAGATCTACGCCCTGAAGATCTTAGAGAAGGGAAAGATGACCAAGTACGACGTGGAGAGCTCATTCACGGAAATGCGTGTGGCCCAGAACATCCACCACCCGTTTATTGCAGGTTTGCGTATTGCCTTCCAGAGCCGAACGAAGCTGTTCCTGGGGATGAACTACTACGGCGGTGGCGATCTTTTCCACCACATGAGCAAGGGATCGAGTTGTCGGATACCTTCGGACAGAGCTCACTTTTACACGGCTGAACTGGTGCTGGGTATCCACCACTTGCACCAGCACGATATTCTGTACCGTGACATCAAACCTGAGAACGTCATGATTGATGCAGATGGCCACGTCGCACTGGTGGACTTCGGTCTTGCCAAGCTGCACGTGTCGGAGTACAAGGGTGCCAAGACGATGGCTGGATCGCCGCAGTACACAGCACCGGAGCTCCTCCTACCCAAGGCCAAGCGATCGTACGGCAAAGCGGCAGATTGGTGGAGCCTTGGTATCCTGCTCTACGAGATGAGCGTGGGCAAGTCTCCTTTCTACGACAATAACATTGAAAAAATGTACCACAAGATCCAGAACGACCCTCTGGTCTTTCCCTCCAAGCCGGTGCTTACAGACGAGCTCAAGTCGATTCTCCGAGGCTTCCTGCAGAAAGACCCTACGAAGCGTCTGGGCACCAACATCAGCGACATTCTCGAACACCCTTACTTTAGTGGTATCGATTGGGATTTGCTGTTGAAGAAGCAGATCACTCCGCCGTGGAAGCCCAAGCTCGCGTCGCCTCTGGACGTGGAATATGTGGACACGGAGTTTACAGACCTTGATGTGCACAACGAGGTGCAGTCTCCAACGGACAAGTCTGCTACAAAGTCGAAGGGTTTCTTGTCGCTGGTGTCGAGCCGTAGTAACCGCGAGAAGGCGGCTCCTCCAGTTCAGGACCCCACGTTCAAGGACTTCACGTACTTCTGCGAAGATCCGGATGCGCTGGTGGAGGTGACGAACCTGGTGTCCGAACTGCGGCCTCCTCCACCGCCTCCGAGCCCAACGCCTAGTCCTCTTCTCAACGAGGAAGACTCAGACGAATCGGATCGACCTCCAGAGCACGAAAACTCGATGCCTTCTGAGTGCGAGGGAACGCCGTTGTCATCGTTTGTCGAGAACGGACACCTGAACCCGATGCCCATTTCACCGAAGCAGTTTCACGAAGGGCTCAAGAAGCTGGAGGCCTCAATGTCGGAACAGTTCGAGCGCGTGGAGGTGACGATTTCCCGCGAGCGGCCCCCGATTAAAAAGCCCAGTGGAAGCTCCAGCTCGAGTGGCGAGGAACAAGAACACAACCGCGTTCACGTGGAAAAGCTCGTGATCTCGCACACACCGTCCTCAATCCCTACGGAAACGTCTACGGCCAGCCCCAGCGCCAATTCGCGGGGTGTATCTGGATCTAGTGACACAAACTCGCGAGGCCACTCATCCGCGAGTCGAGGGCCATCAGCTGTGAGCCCTGCAGCGGTCGACCGCCGGCCTATAGTGGAGGCGGAATTTTAGCAAAACAGTGGCCGTATTTTCAGGGATGGCGTTCACCGGGAGGAAAACAAAAATCCACGCATTAGAGGTGAGGTGCGTGCTACTATGGCGTCTCAATGTTTCCTCTCGTTATGCTGTGCATGTTAGACTTGACAAAGCAGAAGAAAATAATCAAATGCACCCAAGATTTCGTGTCGTCTTGGAGCTTCCTAGTCCTCGTCGAAGATGTCCATGACTTTTGCAGCTTGCTCCACGTTGGTAGTGTCAGCGCTTCCAGTGAAGCCGCTTGTTGCGATGCGACCGAGAGCAGAGAGACCTCCGGACGTGTACAGACGCAGCAGAGTCCACGCCACAGCGAGCAGCACGATGGTTCGAGTGTACGAAGGCTTTTCCGTTTCCTTCTGGCCGTCCAGTTTAGACAGCAGCACGTGTCTGGCCGTCTCGAGGAACTGCTCGCGATCAGAGATTTTATGGTAGTCGATCCCCTCCCGACTCAATAGTTGGGCGATTTCCGTGTTGGACATGGAGTTAAGCAGCGAATCCACCGACTCGACTGCACTGGGAGAAGATTTTTTGGCTTCCGGTTGGGCACCTGGGGAAGGAGACGTTTTGTTTCGCTCTTCCTCTTGAAGTTCGTGTAGCATTTGCTGGACACTCTGATCGGTCAGATCGATTCTGGAGAACAAAATACTGAAGAGTTAGACTTTTATTCCCAGTATTTGGCAGGTTTGACTGCACATACCCGCTCTCCTTTGCGTTTGCTATCATTTCAGGCGTCGGATTGAAGAAGTCGACGCATTTTAATCTGCTACTGCGAGCTTCTTGTGCTTGGGAGATTTTATCTCGGATTTCTTTGGCATATTCCGCTTTGCCTTTAGCTTCGAACCCCCGCGCCAAAGTTTCGGCTTGTTCCACCTGATAAAAAATGCATTCGTAAGAGAAAATTACAATTTTATGACAACCTGCTGTACCTCCTGTCGAAACTTCAGCTCGCGAGTTGCTTCATCAACTTGCGCGTCCTGTGCTGCCTCCGTTTCGTCATACACTTGGCCTCGATTGAACATGCCGCTGAAAGTTTCTTTGTCAAGAGCGCGTTGCTTTGTACGCTGCTCCATCAGTTCCCGAAGGAGTTTCCGAACTCCTCGATTCTCTGGATCAACCGCGTACGCTTTCTGGAGATCCGCAATGGCTCGATCAAATTCCAGAGCACCGGAGGATGCAGGTGTGATCAGAGCTTGAGCCCGTCTACAAAAAAAAACGTTTAATAAGTATTAATTGCCAAGGAGACATTCGATCTTCCTTCTTTTACCTGTAATAAGCTTTCACGTTGTTCGGATCGAGCTCGAGACAGTCGTCGCACGCGCGGATACAAACCGGGAACTCTTTCAGTTTAAACTTGGCCACTACCACGGCAAAAGGGATTAGCAGATCGCAAAAGTCTTGAAAAATGTTCATTTGCTCACCTACCAGCAATGTTCAGGTAGCAGGAAATCTTCAAGCCGTCAAGTCTCTTTTGCTCTTCAGGGTCGCTGCATTGGAAGTTGATGACGATCATATCTGAATCTTCAATGCCCTTCTTCTTCCAGCCGGGATCTTTGTTTTCCAAGTACTTGAAGACCGCCAACGCCTTCTCGTACTCGGCAACAGCTTCCTCAAACGCCTCACTATTAAAATGCTCATTCCCTGCGGCCTTCATATCCTCCGCAGCAGCGATCCGTTCCGAAAAAGGCTTGGAACGGACAGTCACGACGGATTCCTGCATAAACAGCGAGTGCTGGAAATACTGCGGCCACGAATCGAAGTGGGTCCGAAGCTGAGCTTGCTGGGCCCCTTTCAGCTTAACCGCTTTCGTCATGAGGTCGGCGAACGGGTTTTCCGCAGACATATCCATCGTAACACGAGCTTATTGCGTCCAAAGTACAGTGATGAAGGGACGCAAACAGAGACTTTTCTACTTGCAATCGCCCAACTTAAATTTGCAGAGACTAACGATTTTGTTTTGTTTCTTCATTAATTGTTTTTTGAATTTGCAGTTTGTAGCGTTAGAGAGGAAAAATTCCCTAGTACGTTGTCCTTGAACAACTATGGAGACGCTCCGTTGTCTGGAGCCACCTCATCGTCGAGAACCACCTCGTTTTCAGGGATTTTGTGCAGTTCGTCCGGCGTCAGAGGCTGTTCACACATCGGACAAGTCGGGTCCGTGCCCAAGTGCTCGACAAACTGCGAGTACAGCCCTGGAAACGTGCACCGCGGACACTGCGTCCAGTCGTCCTTGACCATGTGAAAGCCCTGTTCAAAACCACGTTCATTAGCCATATAAACAAACCACCTCGACACACACAAAAGAAGCGGCTTTCGTACCGTGACGACGCAGTACGGGATGGAGTTCTTGCACGTCGGACAGTCCAGTTCAGCGTCTGCCAGCTCGTGGGAACAGTACGGACAAGGACTTCGCGTGTCCGGCGGCTGCTCCTTATTGGGTCGACGAACAATGGCCTCGATCTTACGTCGGATGTCCTTGTCCATGGACCCACGGTATTCCGGTGTCCGCATCAACGTGGCGGCGAAGTCGTAGCTGTAGGCTCTTAAACCCGCGCGTTGGCACTCGATGACCGCCGAGATGAGGATATTCGCCGCGTGGGTCGGGAACTTGGACAAATGCTGCGCTACACGCACCAGCATGCGCGCGGCCGGGCCGTGCTGCGACCGTTTGACCAGTTTCTTGACTAAAACGTAGCTGTGGAGTAGCGCCAAGGCGTTTTGCAGCTCTCGAGCCACGCGCAGTCGACGCGCTCGTAATTGCCGCGAAGTTTCCACTAAAACGTCCCTCGCGAGCTTGTAATTGCCCAGTTCCTGCTCCTGTCGAGCGATGATCACCGCCGTTTTGGCCGCCTGCGTGTAGTTACCCAGAGCCAAGTACAGGCGGAAGATGTGGTGCGGGTCCTTCGGAATGCCGTCTTGCTCGCCCATGAGGTGGTCGATCAATGTGTGCGTTAACATATCGTTGCGAGCGGCTCCCACCACCTCAATAGCTCGTACCAGCGCCGTATCCGCTGCGGATCCCTGGCCTCCAGCTGTGCCACCGGCCGCACTACACGCCAGTAACAGCCTCAGAGCCTTGTGGTAGTTTCCAGCGGCCTGGTAGAACTCGGCTGCACGTTCGGGGGATATTCTCTCGTAGTGTTCAGCCACTTGCGAAGCTCTCGAAGCCGACATGTTCTCCTGCCCCAAGGTAGAAGCAAAGCAGTCCACTTCTCCATGCTGTTGAGCGAGAGCAAACGCCTCGTCTTCCTTGTTCGCGAGCAGTAGAAACTCAATGGCGTTCGGGTAACGACCGGCGTCGGCGCAGTAGCGAGCAGCAGACAAAGCTCCTTCCGACGATTTCGTCTCGCGAACGATGTCGAACGCTTTCTCCGCTCCGTCCAGATGTTCCAGTTGTAAACGGATGACGTTGTCCATTTCCCCGGCGCGTTCGTAGGCTTCCGCCGCCGCTGCAAACTCCCCCGCCGCTTCTTTCGCCCGAGCGAATTGCGCGTGGACTTTGGACGCTTTCACGCGCGTCATTAGCGGCGCGGCACGGGCGAGATTCTTCATTTGTACGAATAACTGCGCCGCCTTCTCGATCTGACCGCCTTGTTCGTACAACGAAGCCGCTTCCGCCGTCTGCTTCATGGACTCCAAGATGGCTGCGCACTCCCTAAAGACCGAGAGGTCTCCGATCTCCGTCACTAACTTGACACCACGGCGCAGATCTCCCAACCGGAAGGTGCAACGCGCCACCCCCGCGAGACTTTGAGTTCGAAGCTTCTCCGCGGCTTCCGGCTCTGGACTTTTGATACTTTCGTCTCTACTGATGTTCTCGATGGCGTTGGCTGCGTGCTCGTACATGCGAAGAGCAGCGTCGAACTCTCCACGGAATTCCAGTTGAGTGGCGTACGCGGCGCTGAGTTCCGGCACGAGGTCGCGAGCCAAAGAGTCTGCGAGCTTCAAGGCCTGTTCCCACTGCAGTAAGTGGCGCTGCATGTGCAGAGCGGATAGCGGATCGCTGGAGTTCAAGAACAGACGACGAGCTTCGCTGTAGTCGCCGAAGAGCATGCAGACGTGGCCAGCCAACAGGTTTTTCTCCTCGATATCCGCCAGACGGTCGAGACCAAGCACCATCCCGGAGTCTCCTAGTGCTCGGTAGGCGCGACGAGCTGCAGGGATGTCGAGCGTGTGCATGGCTCGACCAGCGAGCGCGAGCCAATAGTCCCGTTGATCCACGCGAGAGGCCAATCTCCAGGCTTCATCCAGTCGGAGAAGGCTCAAATTCTGTCGGAAAGCAGCTTTCTCTGCTTCTCCTGAGCCTGTGGAGGTCGGAGAAACCTTCCGGAGCTGATCATGAGTCACACAAGTGAGAGAAGCCAGTCGTCCGCCTCCGGACGCATGTTGACACGTCACAATCCCATCGCTAACGAGAATCGGCTCCAAGTCGGCAGGTATTGGGGTCGTTTGAGGCGCAATTAACACGTCTCCGTCGGGGAGAACCTCCAAAACGCCGAGTTGAGTGACTTCTGGGCCTCGGATCGTGGCGTCTGCTAGCTGGAAGACGCCCATTTCCTTGGGTTGTAACGCTAGGAACACCTGCTGATCCACCATATCCCAAAGCACACCCGACGTGCTAGTTGGAAGATTGGGGACGCTCATGGTCTCTCTTGTGGCCGCGTTCAGTATAAACCCTCGCCGTTTCGTGTCCAAGAAGAAGATCCGCGTGCCCGTCCGGTTCGGAGCGAGCTGGACGATCCCCACGCCGTCTTCGTGGCGGTAAGTGCAGCCATCCAGGAACTGCCAGGCGTTTAAGTAGAAGAACTGGATGGAACCGGTGCCGTTCGTGGTGCAGTAGATGAAGAAGTCCTTGGTCAAAGCCACCGCACTGATCTCACTGTTGCGTTCGTCTCGACCACCGCCGGAGAAAACTTTCCCGTGTTCTCCTTGCAACTCACCACCGCCGTTCGTAGGCGAGTGGGAGCCACTGGCACTGCCGCCGCCCGGTTCGATCAGGTGTAAACTCGCTTTCCCGTCGCACAGCACCACCGCATAGTCGCGATTGAGTTTCATACTGGTGACGCGACCGAGATATTGTTGCTCGTTGACCAGCGCGTCAGCTCCAGAGCCGTCGCAGCGGTAGAACCACACGCGGTTGTTCATCCCCACAGCCACGTGCCTTGGTCCGATGGCCACAAAGGACGGCTCCACGGACAAGGCGATGCGGATGGCGCCGTTGCTGCTGCTCCCAGTCTCGTTGCGACGAGTGTCCACGACGCTGAGCTCTCGCAAGGAGCTCAAGTACGCGACGTAGTGGCCGTAATGGTCGTGAATACGGGGCATCCGAGCCAAAAAGTTGAGTACAGTGCCGCCTTGAGTCGCCACAGTCAGGATTTGACCGTCTGACGTGAAATTCATCAGATGCGCTTCGTTCTCCTGTGCAAGTTAGCACTGAAGTGAGGGAAAATGCGTGACAAGACAAGAGAAAGTAGTGGGGTTTTACCTCTGTATCGGATAATTTGATGGCGTCTGCAGCCACTTCGGTGAACGAGGTCATGTCCACGACTTTAATTCCGCTTTCGCCACTGAGGGCCACGCGATCGAGTGTCGACGAGTAACACGCAGTGAAGATCCGCTCCGAGAAGAACCGATGGGACTGGAGCTCCTCACCAACTTCCTACAATCCATATTCCCAATCAGCTCAATACAATAGATTGTCCAATACTTGTTGCAATTTTTTTTACGTCGATTTTGGTGGAGATGACGATGAGGTAGCCCTCCGAGAAGGCGATCATGATCATGCCGTCTGCGAACCACTCGATGAAGATGATATTGCCGTAGTGCTACACAACATCAATAATAATTTAGACACCGTTATTGATCCAGAAGAAAACAATACACATACGGTCTGGAACGTGAGCTCCACGGGGTTGGAAGGGTCTTGCAGGTTGAACAGGATAATCGCTTTGGACAACGCAATGGCAATCAACTGCTCTGCCGCCTTCATCGAGTCCCCTCGCTTCCGTCCAAACTTAATATCCCACGGCTAAAACCCCACACATAAGCTGTCAGTCCCAATCCCTTTTCAGAAATCGAATTGTTTCCCTTACCGTGTGACTCAGCTCTCGTTGCTCAATGGTATCTCCTTGCGGATTGCTCACTGTAAGCATCCGGTCTTCCCCGCCCAAAACCAATTTATCATCGCCGTTCCAGGATCCACACAAGATGCGACGCGAGTGCTTCCCCACCACAGGGACGAGTTTCCTCGTGATTTTACTGTACAGCACGAGGTTCCCCTTCTGCGTGCCCACAGCCAGCAGTGACCCCTCCTTGGACCACCGCGCGAACGTCGGGTCCTTGAGGTTCGTGTCCAGACTCAATGTCGAGCGCGTGCCGTTGTCCCATAGGGGGACGACGCTGCTGCCTTGCTGCAAAATGGCCAGGGTGCTGCCTTCCGTGTCCCATTCCAGAGCGACGACGGGGGCCGTGAGATCCAGGCCGATCTCGTCGTGCTGCTCGCCCTGGCGGTCGAAGATGTGCACGAGCCCGTTTTTGCCTGCAGTGGCGAGGAACGTCCCGTTCGGGTGCCACGCAAAGACCACAGGCCCAACGCCGTGGAACTTGGACGCCAACTTGAAGAGCTTCTTCATATTTTCAACGGAATTCCGAGACTGGGGGACTCTAGCGTCTCTACAAGATCGAGATCCTGGTGGTTATACATACACTTATTCATTTTTAACGAGTTATTTTGTAACATATATTGTCGTTTGAGAAGACCGGAGATGCAAGAAACATGTATGTAGCTGTATTAAGGGCGAACAACGATCGTTGCTGCAGCAAACTCGAGAACACCGAAGTACAAGTGGCGCACATGCAGACGCGGATGGTGGCCTCAACCGACTGTGCAGTTTAAAAATGATAAAGTGTATAAGCTGCAGTCGATCTCTCACTTTTAGGATTTCGTCGCAGTGGCTACTTCTAGTGCTTTACAGTCGATGATGATCTCCGGACTGAGAGAAGCTCCGTGACGAGAGAGTTCGGCGTCCACGAAGTCTCCAGGAGAGAAGGATCCGGGCCAGAAATCGCAGCTGGAACTGGAAATGATCCCGAGAGCTTTGTAGGCTTTTGCTGCCTGGGAGATGGAGCCTACTTAGTGCGTAGAGTGATTGAAGGCTAGACAAATGTACGAACCAATTCGGAGCAGAAGAACGTGCTGTCTTGCACATGTCCAGGATGAAGGATCTTGCGGATACTTAAACCGTAGGAGAGACCCTCGACCTGTAATGCGCTGGGGGTTAGCAGGACATAGCTGGTTACAATACAAATTGAGGTGAACCTGGTCGGTGAACCGTTCAAGCATGTCGTTCACAACAGCTCGAGAAAGCAATGGCGTCCGAAGCTTACGGAGTGCAAAGTACCGGACGTGGAAGGCTGAATACGCTAGCAATCGTGCCGTCTGGAGCACGAACAGGACGTTAGTTCTGATTTAGCAACGACTAAAGGGTAGATATTGCACTACATGTAGTATCACTCGTAATACAGGAGTATAAACAGGAACCTCGTCCATTGCTCGCTTCAAGTGTTCTTCACTTAGAGGAGAAGACCAGTTACGGCACGAGAATGTCGTTCCCATATCTAGATACTCCGTCTCTTCAGCTAAATCTTAAATTTGAACAGCCTTCACCGCCAAGACGCTCGGGCCGTCTTCGGCCGTCCGTACCCAGTGGTTGACACAGCGGAAGTCCGTCGCACGCCTCGACTTGAGACTGTAGGATTCGAATCCATTCCCGGTGTAAAGTCCAGTGACGAGTGCAGGCGGTAGGACGTCTTGGGGTCGATCGCGATCTGGCTGAAGGCCCCCAGGTCCACCTTCTTGCTCTGTAGGAGATCTCTCGTTTCCACGTCTCTGCGGCCACGAGGAGGAGCCGTGCGAGGACGAGCTGGGACGGAGCTTTGAGGCTGTTGAGACAGTGAATCGCTCACTGACCGCCGAGCCGAACCCGTCAAGATGTGGCCGCCGCGGCTGCGACTTGAAAGCGACGCCGTCGACGACTGCGGCGGGAAGTCGACGTTGTAGAACACGCGTCCTCCTTGTGCTGTGCTCGAAGTAGTTCGTGTCGTTCGTCCTGTTTTCTTTGGGATTCCCTTGGACGCACTCTCCTTGGACGCAGTGGAGCCTAAGATGGCACCGGAGCTGCGGCTGCGTCCGTTAGTTGGTAGTGACACGCGCTTGGTAGAAGCTGTCGATCGGGTGGGGCCAGAACTGGATTGACGACGCGGCCGGGAGTTGATGGATGCTAAAGTCTCGCGAAGGTAGCGAGGGTTGGAGCTAGACGCGTCCTCGAAGTCAAGCTCCTCGCTGACGGTCGAAGGAGACGTGGACGCCTCGTCGTCCAGCACTTCGGTCCGCTTTGGTGCGGAGAAAGAATGGAGGCGCTTGTTGTTGTGCACCAGCGGCGTTTCCGCTGCACTTGGGACTCCCAGATCGAACTCAGGTTCGTTCTGGTCCAGATATCTGCTCGACATTCGTGGGGGATTCAACCCTAAGTCGGCAAAAGCTACTCGAGTGGCAAGAAGACCAGCATCTGCCGCCATTTCCTGAGTGAACCATCAAGGATCGAAACCTGTTAGGCTACTTCCTTTAGTTCGTGAGTTGTTGCGCGTCTTACCTTGATCTTTGCTTGATGGGCCAGTGCTGGCGAGGGATCAAGCAGGTCCACCCAGCCGTTTGCCTAAATTCAAGATCCAAAGGTTATTAACGCCAGTAAACAACCACAAGAAGAGCTCTGGCATTTTACTTACTGCCGTCATTTTGCTGTAAGAATTGTTTGGTGGACGCTCTGGTCGTACGAGTAATGACGGGTGGAGCTTTCTCTAGCAAAAAGGGGAGAAAAACTGTTAACTAAGCAAGTTCACTTGACCATTAAACAAAGCAGCGTACCATTTCAGGGGTCTGATCGATCCACGTCAGTCGACGTTCGGGTGTTGCACCGCGGTGTCGTTTGCTGGTATCAAGTCGCCGACGCTCTGGACCAGCATTTGTATTGGGCGTGCTGGAACAATTCAGGAACGTGTGGATCAGCACCACCTCGTCCGACTTTTGATCTGCCGTAGCCGTGTTCCACTCGTACAGCTGACGCTCGGTGGCGCATGCTGGGCGGTCCTCTTGAACCTGAGCCTCTAGCGAGCAAAGCTGATCAATGTAAGACTCGTGCAGCTTCATGTCGGAGCGCTTGGTCATGACAAACTCGTGCGCTTTGTCGAGCCCCCAGCAGTATTTCACCATCAAGTACCCGATCATGATGCTTGGACTGCGGTTGATACCGGTCAACGAGTGCACCAACACGCTCTCCGTCCGCTCGAGAGCTCGGTCGATGAGCTGGATAATGTGCGTGAACTCGCGGTTCTTGAGGTCGAAGAAAGGTCGACGCAGCACTTCGTCCAAGTCGCACGCCGTGTAGGACAGGCCCAGACTCTGCTGGAAGATGTTGGGCATTTGGCGAGGGACACAGTTGACAATGTGCACGATCCCGTTCAGCTGCAGGAAGTCTGCGTCCTGAGCAGCGTCCATGTCCCCCATGAAGAGTCCGTCCTTGATTTTGGACGACATTTGGTCCTTCCTTTGGTCGCTCTTCGCCTCTGTCCGCACCAAAGAGTGGAAGAGTGATACAGACGATGACACGGTTCTCACCTCGAAAGTTCCCCAAAATACAATGCTAGCTCATCAAGGAAGAGGAAGCACAGCATGGTATTAATAGTGGAAGCGGACTGTGTCCTGAGTCTTCAAACCCCCCAACGCTTCAAATATAGGACCGCAACAGCACTTGATCAGCTTCCGAGATGTTTTTGTCGATGGAAAATTGGGCTTTCACCACCTCTGCAAACCCCTCGTTGACCTAGCACGTACGTATGATGCGTCATTCCTGCAGTTCTTTGTCTTTCTACACTGCACGGAGATCACGTACCGTTGGCTCCACGAGGTTCTTATAAAACCCATGGATGGCGACATCGGGGATTTTCTTCTGCTCTGTCAGCGATCTGAACGTATTGAGATGCATCGAGAGCGGCTTATCGACGTTCATTTCGAAGCACCGAACGGGTAGATTCTGGCAAAGCACGGTAGGTTAGTATTTGACAGAGCTTTGAAGTGTTTCAAAGCTGCACATACCTTTTCCTTTGCAATTGCGATCCACTCCTTCCTTGTACGGGTGTCACGATTGGTATTGTCGATAACCACGCTCTTCTTCTGTTCAATTGCTTCAAGGCATTTCTTCTTGCAATTAGCGGCTGTGCGCAGCTCATCTTGGCTCACGATAACGTAGGAGCTGAGGTGGGTCTTCGCGAAGAACGACTTCCCAGAGGCAGGAGGACCCACAAGCACCACCAGTTCTTGGTCAGTTTTCGTAGTTTGTGCTGAAGGTGGATTCAGCAAAGGCTCTTCAAATACGAAGGAAGCGACATGGTCAGTCCGAGATCAAGTACAGAGCACAGTGGTGGCGATATCTTACCAGTAGACTCATTGAGAGCGATAGACTTGGGGTCGAAGCCGAGCTCCCACGTGTCAGGACGCGTGTGGATCCGCTGCTTCGAGCCCAGGAATAAATCTTCAGGTGTGAAGAATCGGATCCCGATGTTGAGCGCAAACTTGTAGTCCGTAGCAGCAAAGTCTTTCGCACGTCCAGTAATCTTCGGTCGTCCTGCGGCATCTCCGCAATAGAAACTCCCTCCCTTGTCGATATCTCCCTCACCCTTCACACTCAGCAACTTGGCCATTTCCTTCCAGGCTCCAAGACGTGGTTTACGCATGGCGTCGTTCTCTGTCCCTAGAAACACCAACATAGGCAGCTTCAGCTGCTTCACGATTGCCTCCAGCTTACTCTACGCAGCAGACAAAACGACAGATTAGCACTCATTTTTACCACCAGCAACCGTTTAAGAAAGAGCCTCTACCTGCACTTGAGCAGCCGAAATGTGGCCCTTGGCGATCCCGTTCTGGTTCGAGAAGATTGTCAATGTGAACCCGTCGCTTGCCAGCTCGGCTAACTTCTGCTTCACGAGCGTCGGATGGAACAGTTTCCAGTCGTCTTTGTCCTTGGCGAATTTCTTGCCGCTCTTGGTGGCGATCAGCGTCCCGTCCAGATCGAAGCCAGCGATTTTGAACTTGTCCGTCTGCTCTTCTTGCTGCTCTTTGGCGCGTGCGTCGAGCACGAAGAGGGACCCCTGGATCGTTTTCCACGGGGTGAAGTGCGGCTCGGGCAGAGCTACATCGCTCTTTGCTGTTGTTTTATTGGAAGAAAAGAAATTTGCACTGGTAGGAGTTGCAACCTTCTGCTTCTTGGCTGGAGGTTCCGTTCTGGTGGTCATAGACTCAATTGCAGGCTGTAGCAGTCGGTAGGAGGCTGTGGACAGTCTCCGGTTCTTTTGGACGCTGTCGTGGGCCCACTGGGTGGGCAGGATCTCAGCCTTGGGGAAGCGGGAGGCCAAGAGCTGCAGCATTTCGTCCTTGTGGTCCTGTCCTGGCAGTAGCACGACATTCACACGAGCGTCCCCTGAGCCCTTTTGGTCGTCGCTGAGCACGACGCCGCCGTGGGTCTTCACCAACTCGCGCACCTCGGACTCCAAGCTGGAGGATTCTTTGTGCGCATCCGGCGGCTGGCCTGGAAGAAACACCACGTCCTGCGCGAACAGCTGCCGCTTGAGGAAGGCGTCCATAGCTTGTGATGCGACGTACTTACTGTAGTACCTAATTGACAATTACGAATTGTGATTTCGTCCAAAAGGCTTTTGTCTAACCCTAACCTATTGAAGCGACATTTCAGAATAGGGTAGGATAAGGAGAACTGTTTTCCAACTACGACACCCGACTAATTAACAAAATGAATTGTGTTGGTCTAGATTTAAGACAGACAAGGTGCAAATTCTGGGAAGGACTAGATTTGAGACGAAATAGCTGTTCGTAAATTTTGTGTGTGACTAGAATTGGAGCAGACTGCTCGCAATTTTTATATTAATAACTAGAATTGAGAACGATGTAAGAATAAGAAAAGTCCAAAGTAACTACTTTTGACACATTCTGAGGGATATTCATGTGAGGAGGATCGTCGATCCTGGGTCGACTTCGAAAACTGCCATTTATGCGCGATACATGTCCTTCCAATGTTGAATGAGCAGAGTTAATTCATTCGGAGGTGAAGCCGCGCACGCTTCAAGGTGTGCCAAGAGAGACGGATTGATGCCTTGTCGAAAGAGGCTTCAAATTTTGACAAAAATTGCCGCCGTGCACGGGCTGGGTTTCTCCGAAATTGCTTGTCAACGGAGATATCGCCGTTCGAAACGTCAACTTCAATGTACGTCAATTATCAACATCAAATTACCTCCTTAACAGCTCTGTTCCTTGGGCGAGATACGGCGTGGCGGGGCAGCACAGCACACACTACTCCACTTCTACTACTCACTATCTTCTTCGTCCTCGCTCTCATCGTTTCGCCCCAAAGCTGATAAATAACACTCAATCGCCTCGTCGTCTCGCCCTCGCTCGTGCATGATGCGGCCCAGCATCGCCACCGCTGCGCCACTGGGCTGCAGCTTCAAACTCGTCATACAGGCATCCTCAGCGGCCGCCGGCTGACCGACCTTCAAACGGCACTCGGCGAGTAAATACCACAGCGTCGCATTGGAGCGCTCGATGCCGATGGCTCGCGAAAGCTCCAGGATGGCAGCCATGTACTCCTTCTGCTTCATGTACAGCTTCCCAGTACGGATGGCTCGCGACACTGCTGCGTGGGCCTTCTCGTACCGAGCCACACGCACCTTGGCCTTCTGCAGCTCCTTTTGCGCCTTTTGCGATCGCTTGATGGCTTCACTGTACATGTCGATCAGATCCGGCAGCTCCTTCTGGTGCTGCAGCACAGTCGCTTCTAGCTCCGACATCTGACGCATAATCTCTTTGTCTTTCGCGGTCAACTTGTAGTTGGCAGTTGTCGGAGCCTTCTCCTTCGCTTCCAGACTAGCAGCGTCGATTCCTGCGATGGCTTCCTTCTTGGCTCGAAGTTTCGCGGTCAGGTCCTGCTTCCCCCGGTTGGACGCTGCAAGTAACTCCGCAAGAGCCTCGTCGTCGAAGCTGCTAATCGAATTATCGTCGCCTAATAAAGCACGCGTCTCCTGGAATTCATCGTAGTCTGAGATAGACATCGTAGCGCCACTATTTTGAGCCGATGGCTTTCTGTTCCCACCTCGCTTTCGCATCAGCTCCCTGCTGTCGCGGAAACTGGCATCTGCTGGCCTGTTGCGTTGGAACGGCGCCATCATCTTACGGTCGCTCTGTGTTTCACCACGAACCTTGTTGCGCCTTCTCTCACTTGTGTACGCTTGGGGGTCCGCTCTACGTCTGCTTGGGCCCCTCGTAGATTCTTCTTCACTGTCCTCCTCAATCATCGGCTTCAACGTTGTTTTCTGCATTGCCGCTTTCGCCGGCTTTGGCTTCAAATACTTCTGCGTGATCGCCGACACCTCGAAGCTCTTCACACTACTGGAAGAGGCGCTAAAGTCGAGGTGCTCTTTCTTCTCCATTGACTCGCGATTCGCACTGTTCACACTCGCGCCAGGCCGGCGCGCCGCTTTTTTCTTGCCTGGTGCATTGTTGCGCGGCTTGGCTTCCGAGTTTTCGTGGTCGGATCCAGCAAGGCTGAAGATGGAGAACGTCGAATCAGCAAACGCACTGGGCTTCTCCTTCTCCTCCTTGCGTGGTGGCGGCCGCTTCGGCTTCGTTTTTGGTGGTGGAGCTTCGCCCTTTATCTCCTCGGTCGCATTAATAGCAGCATACAGGTTGCTCAGCGTTGAGGAAGCGGTGCGGCATGTGGAAGACGTATCTCTACGCACCTTGCCGCCACTGACGTGCTTGCCAAGACTGGGCGCCGGGCTACGCATCTGCTCATTCTTCCTGTTCCTGGTAGGATCAGTGTTTGGCATACGGTGACGCTCTTTTTGCGCTGGCGAATCACGTGAAGATCGTCCACGTGGAGCGCCATCGAACAGATCTCGTTCGTGCAGAGCCCTATCACGTCGCTCCCTGTCACGAGGGTCTCTCTCGCGTCGCTCGCGTTCACGAGGGTCTCTTTCACGAGGGTCTCTTTCACGAGGGTCTCTTTCACGAGGGTCTCTTTCGCGAGGGTCTCTTTCGCGAGGGTCTCTTTCACGAGGGTCTCTGTATCGTCGATCTCTCTCGCGCGGGTCTCGCTTGCGTCGCTCCTGATCGCGTGGGTCTTTCTCGCGCGGGTCCCTGTATCGTCGCTCCTTGTCCCGTGGGTCATGTAAGAGATCATTGGGATGCAGATCTCCCTCACGCGAAGGCCTATCACGAGGAACCTTGCCACGAGTTGAAACTACCTCGCGTGGATCTCTTCCGTGCGGAGATCTTGCAGCATGAGGAGACTTTGCACGTGGCGACCGCATGCGCCGTTCGCGCGCTGAGTGCATCGTGCGCTGTTCCCCGTCCCGTCGGATGATGCGTCTGGGCTCGTCGTAGTCGTCGTCTCCATTCCATGTCCTGTTATCCCGTCGGGCGCCTTCCGCTGTTTTCCTCGCTCCGTCGCGGGGGCTTCGCATGCGGTGGCCATACTCCCGCTCGTCCCTCGACTCCAGCGTGTGTCGTCGTGGCTTGTCGTCCGGCAAGTCTCGACGTGGCGGGGGTGCGAGTCCCATGGCGACGTTGCGGCACTTGGGGTAGCACTTGTCACACACCCGCTGGGGCACCTTGGAGAGCGATGTGGGCACGATCACCTTGTTCCGCGAGTGCTTGCCGCAGACCGAGATCCCGCAGCTGCGGCAGTGGTGGCGCGTGTTCATGAGCGAGAAGTCGCTGTTGCAGATGCCGCATCGGTCCTCCACCTGCCACCGCTTGGGCTTGAACTGGGCCATGGCGCTGTTGCCGCGTGGAGGAGCGGCAGCTCGCGGTTGTGGCATGAAGCGGATAGTCCGAGAGGCTGCTGCGGAATTGTCTGCTTGTCAAGCGTCCGTCCCCTGTGTTTTTCTCCTCTCTCTCTCTCTCTCTGCTCTGCTCTGCTCTGCTTCGTCCCCCGTGCGTTCGTCCGTCGCCACGTCCTGCGGCCCGCCGACTAGCGAGCGAACTGAACAATTCACACCCAGACAGACACAAACGCTTTCCCCCCGAGACGGAGTGGAAACAAGCGCAAATTGAGTGACGGACAAAGGAGCTGTACGGTTCGACCCGAGGGCGGAAAGACAGGCCAGCGGGGAGCGCCGAGAAGATGCGCAGGGAACAGCAACTCGACCAGCCGAAAGGTTCGACTTACGGCGATGGTTCGGTCTCTGCTAACGCCACGTGCTAATGCCGACAGCGTCTGGAAGCTGCCGGGTTACTGCGCCAATATGGGCGGAGAGCGGATCACTGGGTGCTGCCAGGTGGCGATGGTGTCACGGTGAAAAGCTGCTATTGTGCGTCAGACTGGAGCATTTTAGTCCCGAGCTCAACGTATCGCCCAGCACCCTGGTCCGACCAAGTCGCCGTCATTTGAACAGGCCTCGCCTTTGCCGGTGTTTGGCAGCTGGTTCAGCCGCACGGATCTTTTTTTTTGGTCAAAAAAACTGTTCTAAACTTTGGTTCGGTTTTGTGATTTGAAATTGTAATCACCAAAAGACCACCTCACTAATCACAAAAACTGTCCATGCACAATTTTTTCAAACGTGGCGGGAATAAAAGACCAGGAGCTGGTCAAACTGCAGCGATGCCGCGCCGCACGGTTGAGAAGCCCAACGGGGTTCGCGCGCATAATAAACCTGGGGAGAAGAAGCGAGCACCCCCGAAGAAGGCTGGTGCGGGCCCCAAGAAGAAACTGAAGCGTAAGAACTCGTGGGATTACGAGGATGAAGACGACGAAGATGTAGAGTTCGAAGCTGCTGGAGACAACGACAGCGAGTCCGAGGAGGAGGTGCCAAAGCCCAAGAAGAAGCGCGCACGACCTCGTAAAGATACAAAGGCGGACGAGAAGATCCAAGCAGTGCAGAAGAAGAAGAAGGTGGTGAAGGAGAAGGACGAGGACGACGAGCAGGACCGTCTCCTTTTGGAGGAGAAGCACAGGAGCAGGAAACAGCAGTACGAGAAGGATAGCGAGCAGCTGTTGCAGGAGGTGCGAGACTTGGCGCTACAGGAGAAAAAGACGCAGGAGAAGCTCATCGAGAAGCTCAAGAAGGACGTCACGACGCTGTCCAAGCAGGCGGAGGGGGAGCGCAAGAAGCGCAAGAAAGAGGTGGACAGACTCGTGGCTGAGAAGATGCGTGAGTATGACGCCAAGCAGAGGAGCAAAGACGACGGGGATGTGGAGAAGAAGGCGCTGCGGGAGCATATCAAGGAGCTGGAGTCCCAGTTCGCGTCCTATAAGAGAAGCACGGGTCCGGATGACGTGGTAACGGTGAACGCTGCGGCGGCTTCAGCTGCAACAGCCATGCAGAACAGTGAGGCTATGCTGCAACTCAACCAAGCGAACAAGGTACTTCTGATTGCTTGTGGGCTTACTGGTTGTGGTAGTCAACGCGTTAACTTTCTTCTTGTGTTCTGTTTCTTGAAGCTGCTGGAGTTGTACCGCTTAGTGACCAGCACAGACATTCGTCTAATCCAATCCGGCGACGACGACGACGATGCTGACGACTGCACTGAGGTCGTGTGCACGACAACAGATTCGGCTACAGGCAAACAGTTCGAGTTCGAGCTGGCTGTTCCTGCCATCGCATCGAGCGAAATCGAATATCTCCCAAGCGAGACGCCGCCGAAGGGCATCACGGTGCCGTCATATTTACGAGTACGTGTGTGCAACGTTTCATCCCTTTCGTGGCAAGAACTGACGTTATTGTCCGTGTATATCTAGGAGGAGCTGAGCTTCAATAGGTCCGAGATGACCAAATTCATTCGATCAGTTCTCGACGTCGTCATTAGAAAGACGAAAGTATAGGTAGGTGCGTACTCAGCGATGGCTGGAGGTAGGATGGATGGTCCTCGAATCCAAGTCGCCAGCTTCAAACGTGATTTTGCTTCCCTTTTTCCTCGCTTTGAACGTTGTTGGAGAAAGCCTGGTGCTTTTCGTTTATTACTTCACGTATCATGCGATGCCAGCTTCTATTCTTCCATAGGCACAGCCTCAACCTGTGGCTCTTTCTTAGCGAACTCCGTCGGTTCCTCCTTGCCATTATAAATCGGAGCCTCTGCTAGAGTTGACTCCGTGGGCTCCTGCGTTTTAGCCTTCGAGATCGCTCGGAACTGCTTGTACTCATCCTTGGACAACAGCGATTCCTGTATTTCCGCAACCTCCACCTTCTTGGGCTGGATGATGACAAGGTATCCGTCCGATTGGTGCTGCAAGAGAATCCCAGAGCCGTGTTAGCCAACTGCGCATGTACATGTAGATATCACCGTTCAGAGGGCCGACTTACCTTCTGCTTCAACAGTTCCGGTTCCTTCTGCAGACGCTCATTGACCTCAATCAATGCGCCTCGAATGCAGCTGTAGAGCGTAAATTCACGACCACTCTTGCACTTGAGGACTGCAAGCACCGTGTCGGGCAGCATGAAACGCCCACCTTTCTTCTTCTTGCCCGTCACACGGCTGTCCAGCACACTCTGTGTGAACTCGATGCTTACGAGTTCCTCCTGCATAACTGGATGAGTCTCAGCCACGCCCACTACACACAGTCGGTTGGAGTGCATGTGCACGTATTGATCCTCCATAGGTCTGCCCTTTGTGTCGCACGAGAACATCTCCGTGTAGTAGCGCTCGATCTAAAGGAACCAGTCAGTCTTCTGTTCACTAGAAAGCTCTCACAACCTGCAAACTACAACCTACCATTGTGCCTCTACGCTTGGAGGTGACGGCGCCTGCGTCTGCAGTCTGGAATTGCTCCTCGGTGCGATGAATGGCCTGCTCCCGAATGAGTCTCCGCTGAGCTGCCACCGAGTGCGTGTCATTGTCATTTACCTCCGCTCTGCACGCACCAAGCAGAAATGTAATGCCTACCAAGAAGAGCAAAATACGGTGCAAGTAGCGACAATAGAACTCACCGTCCATGGGCAAATTTGCAATTGGGGAATGGACACCCGCCAGGTTTGTCGAAGTGTTTGCACAGAGCGCTCTTGCGCATCCTCTCGCGTCTCTCCACACGTCGTTTCTTGGTCACAGGAGCAGGAGATGGAGGCGAAGAAGTTGAGGTCGTCGGTGCCTCGGTATTAAGAGCAGGAGGCGCGAGCGACTCCGCTGCTTCGGGTAGTTCGGCCGTCGCCATGGTCAGCGATGTGTTACGTGTGTTTTTGTTTTGAACTTTTTTGTGGGCCAATCGTTGTTTAGAAGCAGAATTTCAGGTGGTAAAGTTGCTGTTTTCCTCTATTGCTGTGTATTGTCACTACCAAACATTGAAGTCCGAACTGATAGATGGCAACAGCGTGGTTATTGCGCCTCCAACTACGGAATCTCGCGGAAAGGGGACCAATCGCGATAGCAGGAGTCGAACACCTTGTCGATGCATTCGTCCGCCTGTACAGTAAATGAAAAATAGGGTAAGTAAGCATCAAACAGCAAGACGTAGTGGAGAATCGGAACGCACCCTGCCCTTGCAAGCGTCGTTCTGCTCAATGGACAGCTTTGCCCGTCGCCGAGTACAGAGCTGTAGACAACGATCAAAACCCAAAAAGCATCAAAATCAGCAAACCTTGTAAGGCAATACACTTTTGGCGAACCTCGACGTACCTGGTGCTGCTTGCTCACGTTGAAGTTCTTGCGGAACAGCTCGTACTTCCAGTTGCAGTCGCCGCTCAATGCAGCAGCACGGATCTACCACACAAACAAAATAGCTCAGTGCCGCACTCCCCCTTCCTCCGTCCGCATTGCAGTATCGCCTCACCTCACTGCAGGCGTGGTGCTCGCACTTGTTCCAGTCAATCTTGTTGCGGCAGTGATCGAAAGCGTGGATCAACTCGTGCGCCATAGTGCGATCCATCCACTCCTGGTCCGGAATGTGGTTCTGGCACAGCACCACCTGCAGTAACAGAAAACATAATAGCAATAGTCCGTCTTTAGCCTCCAACTTTCTTCCTCATGCTGCAACGGACAACATCCACCCACCCCTGGTTTACCCTCGTCGTCCAGATGAAATCCTCCGTTGATCTTGCCCTCGCACTCCACGCTAGAAAAGAAACCTGGTTCCATACTGCAGCCCATCTTCTCCATGGCGTCCACCAAAAACTTGACACGAGAGCCTGTAGCCACCAGCGCCGTCGCAGCAACAAGAGCCCAGCAGTGTTACAACTCTCGAACGATAGAACAAAACGTTGTCCAGCGTTTGCTGCGGGTTCTATCGCATTTTATTCGCTTACACTTGGTAAGCGCCTTCTCGCGCATGTCCTCGCACGTCTGGTGACGTTCCTCCTCCTCACTGAGGGCTGGAGCCGCCTTGAACGTCTTCTTGAGCGCCTCCATTATTGCGTCCTCCCAATCAAAATGACCAACTACCTGAATGCACTTTATAGACACCGAAGTGAATAGACCAATCAGGTTTGTGAAGTGACTCTAGAAGCAGATGTGATTGGCTAACATTACTACGGACAATATCTATAACATGCGCATGTGCGGCTCGTAGACGTCCCCCTGCTTGACATGACGCTTGTTGCTTCCAGCTACCAAGATCGATCTGAGAACAAACTGCTGCGAGTGTGGGGATTGCAATGGGCCATTATGCATGATAAAGTCTGAAGCGAGACGACGCAAAGCGACACCAAACACGCTGCTATCTGTAAGTGGGTGCTGCGCTGCTAGGAGAGACTCTCCCGGCTGCAGAAGCGAACGCCCAAGCTCTATTCCAGTTCCACAACTGCGCCCACCGCCTTGAGCTTCTCGATGAGTTCGTCGGCCTCCTCCTTCTTCACGTCCTTCTTTAATGTACTGGGGGCGCCCTCCACGAGCTCCTTGGCCTCCTTCAGGCCCAGACCGGTGATAGCACGCACCTCCTTGATAACCTTAATCTTGCTCTTGGCATCGAAGCTGGCCAGCTTCACGTCGAAGGCGGTCTTCTCCTCCTTGGCCTCCTCAGCAGCAGGAGCGGCACCACCGGCACCGCCGCCACCCATGCCCACCTGGAATGCGGACTCAGCAATTCCGAACTTGGCCTGTAAAAATATTCCACAAAAGTTTAGCATAAAAATCAACAGATAACAGCGTTGCAATTGTCGTAACGAACCTGAATAGCGTGCGAGAGCTCAGCGATCTCCACCATGTTGAGCTCGAGGATCTGGTCCAGCACGGTCTGCACCTTGGGAGACACAGCCAACTCCTCCTCGGCAGTGGCGGGGATCTTAGCGGCTTCCTCGGAGAAAAAGGCCACCTGGGTAAGACGCATGTTGTTCACACACGTGCGGCGCGTAGCCGCGCTGCGGAGCGCCGCTCGAGACACGCGCGAGAGCATTCTTAGCTGTCGAGGAACGCTGGAGGACAGTCGGGAATTTGAGGCCACAAGCCGCTAATGAGGAGCTCCAAAAGCGGCGCCGCTCGCGACCACGAACCACGGGACATCTTTTCAGCCACTTAGAGATCTGAAAAACAAACTATGGTTTTTAACTGGTTAAAACGAAAATTCCGTATTTTAACCAATGTGAGAGAGCATATCAAGAGCTACGTGTCGAGTTGGGAGATCCGCAGTGCACTAAGAGCAGCTCCAGTTCCCCTCTACATGATGGCGATGAAGCGCGTTCTGCTGCTCGTGGCAGCGGTGGCGATGGCCGCTGTGCAGGGCGAAGTCATCAACCAGTCGGTGGGTCCTGCATGCACTTTTACGGGGTACCATATCCTCTCCTAACGTTAACTGTGTCAATCCAGGCCAAACGCACATTCGACCTGACGAAGCACGTCGTGCGCGAGTATACGGAGTTCCAGTTCTCCGATGCTGACGCTGAAGTGACCAAGTACGACGTGGCCTTCCCTCGCGCACTGGAGGAGCATCTGGCTGACGTCTCTGCGCGTTGTGGCAAGACCCCGTGCGAGATTGTGCCTGCTACGCAGAAGCACGCGGCCAATGTTAAGACGCCCACGGACACCGCACTGTACACTGTACTGCTGAAGAAGCCCGTAGCCAAGGGCGAGACTGGCACTGTTAAGGTTACTGCCTACTTTACGCGCGTGCTCACGCCGTACCCGGCCGAAATCACGCAAAAGGACGACCAGCTCGTGCTCTTCGACGCCAGCCACCTCGTCACTTCGCCCTACCTCACCAAGACGCAGACTACCAAGCTGAAACTGCCGTCGGGTAAGGTGGAGAACGTTCGTGCTGCTGAGCCAATCTCCAGGAAGGGCTCCGTGGTCACCCTCGGACCGTACTCCGACATTAAGGCATTCGCCGCCGGCGTGGAAGCGTCGCCTCTGAGCGTGCACTACAAGAACCACGCCCCGTTCATGACCATCACCAAGCTTACGCGTGAGATCGAAGTGTCCATGTGGGGCCGCGTGTCCTTTGAAGAGGTCTACGACATGGAACACACTGGCGCCAAGCTTAAGGGCGGTTTCTCTCGTTACGACTACGTGCAGCTGCACCAGCGCAGCGCCTCGTTCCACGAGATGTACGCGCACCTGCCCAAGGACTCAGTGAACGTGTACTATCGCGACCAGATCGGCAACATTTCGACCTCGCGTCTTCGTCCTGCTGGTCGTACAGGCTCGTATCAGGACCTCGAGTTCAAGCCGCGCTTCCCCCTGTTCGGGGGCTGGAAGAGCCAGTGGTATCTGGGCTACTCGGTGCCCACGCACTCGGTGCTGACTCACGTCGGCGACAAGTTTAAGCTCGAGGTTGACTTCTCGACGCCCGTTCAGGGCGCCTCTGTGGACGACCTCACCTTGAAGGTGATCCTGCCGGAGGGTGCCACCAACGTGCAGTTGAACGTGCCGTTCGGTCTGGACAGCACAAGCGAGACGACCCGTCAAACGTACCTGGACACGCCCGCCATCGGCCGGCCTGTGGTGATTCTGGACAAGAAGAACGTGGTGGCTGCTCACAACGTGCCGTTCGAGGTGACTTTCGACTTCCCCAAGACGTTCATGCTGCACGAGCCGCTGCTGCTGGTGTCGGCCTTCCTGGCCTTCTTCGTCATTTGCATGTTCCTCTTCCGTCTGGACATCAGCATCGCTAAGAAGCCCGTGCAGAAGAAGAAGACCGAGTAAGGTGGCATGAGACGCAGAAACTGTGAGTTTTGATAAAGAGAAGATGACCGAAACGTTGTTAACGCAAAATACACCAGCTCAAACAGAGTCTACTTAACAGAGTCTACCTAAACTACGACTAATGGGGAAAAGACGATAAAAACCGAGAAAAAAGACACAGAACATTACGAGTTTGCAGCAGTATCATTGTTTGCTTAAGGATTGATTCCCTTTGCAGGTCTTGACAGAAGCATGGAAGCTACGCTAACTCAACAAATGCCACAGAGGACACCTGCCACCTAGCAAAGCAGTGCAGAAGCCTAGAAACAGACTTAAGCACGGTTCTGGCGGGCGAGAGGGCCCATCCACTTGGCCTTCTCCTCGGCGGTCTGGAAACGACCGTGACCGAACTTCGACGACGTATCGATGAACTTGAGGTTGATCTCCTCGAGGGCCGAACGCTTGGTGTGCACCAGAAGCGACTTGCGCAGAGTAAGAGCACGCTTCTTGGTACCGACGATCTGGCCCTTGATCATGAGCCAGTCCTCGTTGATCACACCGTAGTGAGGGAAGCCACCCAGAGGGGTGATGTCCTTCTCGGTCAGGTCCTGCTCGGTCATGCACGACTTCTTGTCGCCCGCGGCACCAATACGGTAGATCTTCTTGTTGATCTCCGTACGGTGGTGGTAACCGTGCTGACCAGCGCGCGGCACCGTGAAGCGAACGCGCGACGGGTGCCAGGCACCAATACAAGCGACCTTACGCAGACCACGGTGAGTCTTACGCGGCAGACGGGTAACACCCCAACGGGTAATGACACCCTCAATACCGTGACCCTTGGTGACACCGATGACATCGATCATCTCGTCCTTGGCGAACACGGCCGTGACGGGCACCTGCTTCTCGAAGAGCGACTTGGCGAAGTCGACCTTGTCGGACACCGAGCCACCGTTGACCTGCACCTCCAGGAGGTGGGCCTTCTTCTGGCGAAGCTTGACCTTGCGGACCTGCGTGTGAGCGAGCACGCGCACAACCTGGCAGTACTTCTTGATGCGGTTGAGCTCGTTCTCAATGTCGGCAGGGGCCGTCTGGTACTTCTTGGCGTACTTGGTGAAAGCTTTGCGCTTCGACTTGTACCAGTTCTTGTAGAAGCGACGCTTCACCTCCTCGCTCAAGTGCTCGGCGAACACCGTCGTGAGGGTGCGCAGGCCGCGCGGGGTCTCCAGGTAGCCGACGACACCGATGACGACCATGGGGGGCGTCTCCACGATGGACACGGGCTCCACGATCTCCTTCTTGTGGACCTTCGAGCCAGGGCGGTCAACCTCACGCAGGATGTGCGTCATGCCGGCCTTGTAGCCCATGAAGGCGGTAAGGTGCGGCGCCTTGGACGCATCATCGCGGGGGAACTTGCGAACGCGGCCGCGGTGGTGCTTGGTGCGCTTCTTGGGGAGGAATCCCAGGTGGCCGTGACGCGGGGCCTCGAACTTACGGTGACCCATACTTGATACGGAGAGTTACTGCAAAACTCAAAGTGGGTCGCCCGATGCGATGAACCAAGTGGAGGGAAGCGCCACCAGCCAATCGCTTGAATCGCACTTAGACGGGTGATTCAGAAATGGCAAAATGAAATATTACAGATATAGTCTCGGTTATTGCAAGTCGACAACCGGTAGGCTCAGATATTATCAGGTTCCGCAGCGATGAAATGATGAGCTTCAGCAGGAAGCTTCCCAGAGGTGAACGATACATGTATGATCAAGTGGTTCTATAGTGCGGTTTGCTACTACATGTAGCCAATTCCGCACAAAACTACAGCGCCAAGCAAAACTACATGTACATGCCGCACTTCAACGTACTTTCGTTTTAGTGACATGTCATTCTACGTTGGTGGAGCGTAGTAAACCATCAACAATAATGGCGGACCCGCTCGAAGCCATCCTGGCGTCCATGGCTGCGGCCACTGGCAACGTGTCGCTGCCAAAGCCTGCAAATTCTCCGTCTACTGATGCAGTGACCGCAACTCCCAAGTTTTCAGGCAAGAAGCGCGAACGAGATTCACAATCCACAGCGCCTTCGGGCATCTGGAACCCCAAGGAAGTGATGCCGCTGGACTCCGCCACTCTCCACCGACTGGAAGACGCCACTAAGTCTCACACTGTGACCCCAGCAATGGAAATCGCGCGACAGCAGACAGTGCGCGCTTTGTGCAACAAAATCCGCCGTGCCAGTGAAGACTTGGGCATCGGGAAGCTGCCCAATTCGGCCTACGAGACGTGGCAGTTCACATCACAGCTCACGGTCAAGGAGTTGGATCCGCTTATCCCCCACGCTGGCAGTGACTATAGCGGTCTGTTCGAGGAGCTCCGCAAGGCTGGAGCCACTAAATCCGGGGCTACCAAGAAGTGCAAGGAGCTCACACGCGAGTCGGAGCGAATGTTGCGTAAATTCACCCAGCAGGACTTTGTGGCTGGCAAGAAGAAGAAGGTGCACGTAGCGACGATGGAGGACGGCATGAAGCAGTTGACGTACGGCCACTCGACGGTGAAGCTCAGTGCTGACCATTTCGCGAAGTTGCGAGAGATGCACGCGAGGAAGCAGGCGCTGGCAGGTGACGGATCGAACATGGCACCCAAGGATCAGCGTGAGTTCGAAAGCGCGTTGTTCAGCTTGCTACTGCGGTACGACTCGTTGGATGGAGGAGGTTTCCAGGTAGAGTCAGGAATTGAGCTTCTGTGATTGTGTTCTTTTGGTTTCTGATGAGTTTGTGAGGATGTTGCAGGCTGCGCTGAATGAAGAGTGCTTCGATGTGCTGCTGAAGGAGTTCGACTGCAAGATGGAATGCTTTGCGTCGCCTCTCAACTGCCGGTACTCGCGCTTCTGCAGCGCCTTCCTGGATACGGACGTCGCGTTCGGAAGTGTGGGCAGCTTTTTCGACTTCTCGCCTCGATCCGGATGCTTCGAAGCCAACCCGCCGTTCATCCCCAAGGTGATCAAGCGCATGGCCGACCACATGACTGCGCTTCTCAGCGCTGCCGATGGGCCCTTGGCGTTTATCGTCATCATTCCAGCGTGGCAAGACACTGAGGTACTGATTTACTTTTGAGTGGTCTGTTCATATCTGTTTGCTGACTCGTTTCTTCGTGACAGGGATGGCAACAACTGAACGCGAGTCGCTTTAACCAGCAGCATCTGCTCATCCCGCAAAAGCAGCACGGCTACTGTGAGGGCAAGCAACAGATCCGAAAGACTCGCTGGCGAATCGCGTCGTTCGATACGAGCGTGTTCTTCTGGCAGAACTCCAAGGCGACCAACAAGTGGCCAGTGACGGAAAAGAAGCTCAAGAGTCTCAAGCTCGCGTTCAAGTCGAAGCAAGCCGATGAGCGCGACGCGCTGGGTCTGCGCAAGTCTGGCAAACGAGTTCGGTCAGCAAAAGACTAATGGGCTCCAACTTACCAGAGTACTTGTTAGATAGAGGTTGTTCTTCAGCCTGTTGGCTTGCTTAAATCAAAACTGCTGCAACCAGATAAAACGGAGAAGAGCCCGTCTGGGCTGGTGAGTCCTTGCGCTTATGATCCTGCCACGCCCTCTTCTTCCGCCATAATGTTGGAGATAAAGTCGAGAGATTCCTCCTTCGTCATCGCGTAGACGTTGCTGATCTTGTTCTGGTAGCCGATGCCATAGAATTTATCAGCGATGTTAACCAATTCAGGCCGGAATGTTGACGTAATGAACTACAAACACCACCACAAACACAACATGGTAAGTACCGAATGAGCGCGTCGATCGATCAGAATGGTGAGACGAAGAACCTGTGCTGGGCTATCCTTCGAATGTGCTTGACGGTGAATCAGGGCCGCAACAGCAGCTCGGTGGGTGGAATCCAACGCCTGATCGATTTCGTCAAACAAATAAAAGGGGGCTGGGTCGACACGCTGGATTGCAAAGATGAAGGCAAGAGCCACCAAAGCCTTCTGACCACCGGAGAGCTGCTGCATCAAGTACGAGTCGCCCTCTCCACGGAAATTCACCTTGATTTGCACGCCAGAGTACGTGTCGACATTCGACTCCAGAGACGCATCGCCACCGTTGGCGCTACCAGTCTGGCTTGTGTCAGCACCGATCAGGACCATCTTGCCTTCTCCAGTCGGCACCAACTCACGGAAGACTTCAGAGAAGAAGCTCGCTACTCCTTTAAACGTGCGGAAAATGGCTTCGTCTTTTCGCTTGTCCAGGACGTCGATCAGATCTTTAATCGAGTTGTACGCATCGTCAATCTCCCTCTTTCGTTCCAGAAGTGTCGATCGCTGCTCGTTAAAGCTAATAAACTGGTCCAGCGCCTTTTTGTTCACGTGGCTGTACTTCTTCAATTTCTCGTTTCGGCGCTTGAACTGCTTGATCACATCTTGGTACGACAGGCCCTTAAACTTTTCAAGTTCAGTAATCGGCAAAGTCCCCAGCTCCTGGATGTCTCGGGTCACATCTTCGCTCTTCTTCAGAAGCCGACGGTGCTTATTCAAAACCTTCTCCGTTCGTCGAGCTTCCTGCTGGATTTGATCGCTCAAGGAAACATCCTCTCCGTTCAATGCATCGGCCTGTGCTTTCTCATTTGCTATTTCCTGCTGCAGTTCTGCGATCTTTTGCTCGAGATCTTTCAGTGAAGATGTATTGTCATCAACCAACCGCGAGGCATCGTCCAAATCAATCTGCTTGGCCTTGAGGCTTTCCTCTCGCTCACTAACTGCCAGTTCTTCAACGCCTTCGCCAAGTTGTCGTGCTAATTCGTTCTCACGTCTCACCAGGTTTTCTTCCAGAACGGTCTTGATACCTTTTTTCTTTGCACGGATCTCCTCCAGTCGTAGTTTCTGGTCTCGTTCTTCAGCCTCGAACAGCGAAATCTTAGCTGACAAGGTGTGTAGCAACTTTTCCTCGTCAGCTGTCAAAGAGTCTTGCATCGGAGTAAGAAGTTCTGAACGCAAAGACGTAACCTTCGCGACCAAATCTTTCACCTCGCGCTCCTGAAGCTCACAGCTCCGCTCTCTCTGCAGCAAATTGTCTTTCTCCGTGCGAATGTGGTTCTTACGTCGACAGATCTCGTCATACAAGCGTTCGTGAGCAGAGATAGCGTGGTGCTTTTCAGACTCGAGCTTCTGGATTTCGCTAATGACGCCCGTCACTCGCTGATCTGCTAGCTGAGCTTCTGTCTTCACTCGTTGAGCTCTGTCCATCACACTCTCGAGATCTACTTGCGCCTGCTTCACCTCCATCATTGCTCGGGTGCGGGACCGTCGAGGGTCTTTAAACCCGCCATTAAGAGCACCACGACGGTGAACCATATCGCCGTCCAACGTCAAGCAGTCCATGTTTGTCTGCTCTGCATACCGAACGCAAGTATCCAAGTCGCGACACAGCAGCTTCTTCCCAAAGGCAGCCATCACGCCTTTGCGAACCTCGGCTGGATATTCCATCTTCTCCACCAAAGCAACAACATCGTCATTTCGAGGGTAGTCAAAGTGTTCCTTAACTTTCAAACGGTTGAGCGGCAAAAACGTTAGTCGGCCCAGATTCTTCCTGTCCAGCTCTCGCATAATTCGTGCCGCAGTGTCATCCGTATCCACAACAACATGGAAAAGAGCACCGCCAGCAGCCTCGTCGGCAGCGATACAATAACGCTCGTCAACAGGCCGTACGAGGTCGATCAGCGGTCCATAAATTCCTCGGATCCGGCCCTGCATCTCACGCACTGCTTGTAGACCACGACGGACGTCATACGCCATAGTACTCTGCAACGCATGCTCGCCATCACTCAGCTTCTTCTTCAGCTCGCGCACGTTGTACGAGATCTGGTTCTCCTCGCGCCACTTCTCCTTGCGCTCTTCATTCAGGAGGTTGCGTTGCTCCTTCAGACGCAATACTTCAGTTCCCACTGCATCCACTCGGTGACGATGCTTCCGTAGCTCTTCAACTTGTTGCTGGAGCGTTCGCTCGGACCCTTCAATAGACTTTGCCAATCCTTCGATAGAGTATCTCAACGCTGCTGTATCGGCTTCTTTCCGACGTACCAAGCCCTCGATCTCACTGATTTCACGCTGCAGGTAATCGTTGCGCTGCTGCTGTGTGTGGAACTGACTCTTCCGACTCTGTTTGGCGATAAGATGGTCTGATTGCGCTTTACACTCCTGTAGATTTCGCGTTACCTGGTCATGCGTTTGCTCCGCTTGTCGTAGAGCCGGTAAGATTTCGTTATCCAGCTGCGCTCGCTTCGCTTCAATCTTTTGTTTCACGTCCTCCACTTCCTTCGATACAGCGGATCGCAGAACACCATCAGTGCGGATCTGCTCCTTCAGCTCCTCCACCTCAGTCTCCAGCTTATACCTCGCTTCCATCAGCCCCTTCCGCTCGTCTTCTCGAGCCTTCCGCTCCTCCACGAGCTGCACCAGATCTTGCCTTTTGCCGTGCTGGTCGCTCTCAATCCGACTGACCTCAGCTCGGACGTGCATGAGCTTCTCGTGGAGATCCGTGGTCAGAGCGCTCTCCTGTTGTTTCTGCTTCTCCAGTGCCTCCATCTCCGCCCGCACACTCTGCAGCTCCTTCTCGTGCATCGTATACTCTAGTGCTCGCTGCTCTCTGTCCAGTTGCTGGTACTCTTTCAGCTCCTCCTTCTCCTCCTCCAGCTCGGACAGCCGCTCTTCGATATAACTTACTACCTCCTGGATTTTATCCCTCTTCGTCTGCGTCTCCTGCAAGATTTTGAGTGACTTGACTCGCTGGTCCTCGTACACTTTGGTGCCTGCCACTTCCTTCAGCAGCTCCAGTCTCTCTCGTTCACGCATCACGGCCAACGCGTTGACTTTGCCCTGCTGCACGATATAGTAGGGGTTAGAGCGCGAGAAGCCCGCGCTCTCCAGTAGATGCACCACGTCGCTCTTGGGGATGTGCTTGCGGTTTAGGAAGAACTCGTCCTTCTTCACGCCGATGGTGCGGCGCAGCGCCACCTCCGTGTCGTCCACTGGGAGGCGGCCGTCGCTATTGTCAAAAATGATCTCCACGTACGCCGACATGACGTGTTTGCCCGAGCCCTCGTGCAGCAGCGCCTGGCGCTCCTCGGGTCGTAAATTGGCGAAGCGCGAGGTTAAGAGCCCGAAGCGGATGGCGTCGAAGAAGTTGGACTTGCCCGTGCCGTTGCGCCCGATCACCACGTTGTGCTGCTGGCTGAAGGGTTCCACCGCTATCTGGTCCTTGTAGCTGCGGAAGCCACACACCACCACCTGCTTGATATGCATGGCCGGCGGAAGTCGAAGTAGCCGAGGAATGGGTTGGTTGCCTTTGGCCTCAGCGGCAATGTGACCGAATGTGTAGCAAAAATAAAAGTACTTTTAATGTGGTACACATACTTTTTGAGAAAAAAGCATACTGATTGAAACAATCATACGGGTTTACATGTTAATGCGTTGCCGGGGCGGTGGTCTGCATGCAAACATCTTCTGCAGTAATGCATGGCAAGCGATTTAGTATCTCGCTATCGCCAAATTATTCTCACTTTCGCTTTATGCCGCGGTGAATATCACGATGAGGCGAGCCCCTGCATTCATGTGGCCTGCAGTATCATTCTGTCCGATCAACGCCAAAGCGATGAAGACGGGCACGACGTTACTTGCAGACACGCATATTGTCAACATTTTGCCCGCGTTCAGCGCACTTTAACACAACCCATGCTACGCCAAGGCTCTCGCAGCCAGTGCTAACCCGGGCACTTCCGCGTTAAAGTGCAGCAGCCAAATCGCTCTAGCAGGCTGTTAACCTGGTTGGAGACCAACTTGAACGTCAGCGCGGTCATCCATCATCAACGAGCGTTGGTCGTTCAAATCCACTTGCTCTCTTCTCCATTTTCTTCATTCTCTGAGCTTGGGTTAACTCCCGAGATGCTATCTTTTCCGCTTGCGCTGCGCCGGCGAACTTGATCAATTGCGACTCGGGGGCCCGTACATCAGCCTGGCCGCTCAGATGCACACGCAGGATGCCACGTACTTGCGCAAAAAGGGTTCAGGTTGAAGCGGAAATAAATGACGGGCATAAAACGGAAGCCACCTGGAAAACTGGACATCCACTGGAAGAGAGCGAGTCAGTTCGGGGGAAAAGTTTGCGACAGCTTGAAGCTGGAAGCTCATTCTAGTCTAGTCCGCCAAAGCACCAATCATGGCGCGAATAAATAACGCTTGCCCGACATATGGGCATTGCGCTTCAGTTTGCGTTGACACCACTTTTGATCAGGTATCCGCTGGGTATTCTTTGCAAGGCCCATTTCACAAATTGAGCACCGAAGCATCCCCACAACTCCAGGCTGGAGAACTGTACGCAGAAGCCTTCGCGACGTGAAGCTTAGCGCTGACAATGGCGGCTGCAGCGGGCGTGTGCGAAGTATGGTATATATGCTCGAAAGTTGCTGTGCCTTATCGTTTACGGGCATGCCGCTGGGGCACTTGCAATCATTACCTGTTCAGCTTGCTCCAATTAGTTGCGGTGCACGTAGTTTTGTTTCCAGTCTTCCAACATGTGCCGGTAGAACTTCCAAGTTAGAAGTTCCTACACACTTCTGTGACGAAGCAGAGCATCGCGGACGCCTGCCACTCGTTCCAGCTCTGGAGGCCGCTCTCGATGTTAGGACGCCAGGTCTGATTACCTTCACACTTGATAGGAACATGGCACGGGCTGTGCTCTGTAAGCAATCGGTATTGATTTGGGTTATTATTTGAGTCCATGAGTCCCATTTTGCATTTGAACCTGTGACTCGCCCTCGCTGGACCTCTAGCCTTCACAAGGCGGAAACGCCTCCACATGGGCACGTGCACGCTAGAAAACGCAAAGCGCTGATTTGAACGACATGATAAGAGGTGCATCCTCGTGGTAAACGCAAGCCAAACTGCACTCGATGGCAGGCAGACCACCAGAACGAAAGGAAGCGGCAGAGCCCTTTTTCCGCCCAATCGAACGTTAAACGTGCTGCGGGATCAAGCAGCTGTGCCACGTGCGGCTGAGATTGCGCGGACGACGTTTGCTTACAATTTATAAATGTAGAGAGATGACGTGTATTTAGTATTTGCATAAAAACATAGCGTCAGGAGGGGCGACGTGAATCTTCCCCGTTATTTATCGGTAATTTATACGTGAGCCGTCGTTGTTGCGGGGGATCGGTCTGGACCACCCGGCTCGCCGTTGGCATTTCGGGATCTCCTCGCAAGCGGAACGGACGCCGAACGCCCACTCCCCCCTGCACGATGTACGCCGTCTCCACGACCGCGCGCGCTGCGCGTCAGTCGATGCGCTCCACGGCCATGAAGGTGCGTCCCGAGCGCTTTAGGCTGGAGGAACTTAGACAGTCCATGCCATGCATGTTAAACGTATCTTTCGAGTGCCTGGAACTCACAATTCGGTGGTCTGTGCCATGTTCTCCCTCCCCTACAGGCCAGCATGTCGTCTAGCTGCGGCGTGCCCGTGCCCCTGTCGGTCCTGGACCCCAAGGGCAGCCCCACGATCGACCAGACCTACGAGAAGATGGAGAAGAACCTCTTCACTGTGCGCAAGACGAACGGCAACAAGCCGCTGACGCTCGCTGAGAAGATCATCTATGGCCACTTGGACGATGCCACCACGAAGGCCAAGCGTGGTGAGACGTACCTTAAGCTGCGCCCCGACCGTGTGGCCATGCAGGACGCCACGGCCCAGATGGCCGTGCTGCAGTTCATCTCGTCCGGCCTGCCCAAGACCGCCGTGCCCACGACCATCCACTGTGACCACTTGATCACGGCCGAAAAGGGCTCGGACACGGACTTGAACAACGCCAAGATCATCAACAAGGAGGTCTACGACTTCCTGTCGTCGGCTGGTGCCAAGTTCGGCATGGGCTTCTGGAAGCCCGGCAGCGGTATCATTCACCAGATCGTGCTCGAGAACTACGCCTTCCCCGGTGGCCTCATGATCGGCACGGACTCGCACACCCCCAACGCCGGTGGCCTGGGCATGTGCGCCGTCGGTGTGGGCGGTGCTGACGCTGTTGACGTCATGGCTGGCATGGCTTGGGAGCTCAAGGCCCCCAAGGTCATTGGTGTGAACCTCACGGGCAAGCTCTCGGGCTGGACGTCGCCCAAGGATGTGATCCTTAAGGTGGCTGACATCCTGACCGTCAAGGGCGGAACTGGTGCTATCGTCGAGTACTTCGGCGAGGGTGTCGAGTCCATCTCGTGCACCGGTATGGGCACGATCTGTAACATGGGTGCCGAGATCGGCGCTACGTGCTCCACGTTCCCTTACACGGAGCGCATGGGCGACTACCTGCGCTCCACCAAGCGTAGCGGCATTGCCTCGGCTGCTGAGTCGTTCCAGGCCAACCTTCGTGCTGACGAGGGCGCTCACTACGACCAGATCATCGAGATCAACCTCGACGAGCTGAAGCCGATGCTGAACGGTCCGTTCACGCCCGACCTTGGCCACGTTGCTGGTGCCGACATGAAGGAGGCTTGTGAGAAGAACGGCTGGCCCCAGGAGCTGAGCGCTGGTCTGATTGGCTCGTGCACGAACTCCAGTTACGAGGACATGACTCGCTGCGCCGATCTCGCCAAGCAGGCTAAGGCGGCTGGCCTCGAGTTCAAGGTGCCGTACTACGTGACGCCCGGATCAGAGCAGGTGCGCGCTACCATCGCCCGTGACGGCATCCTGGACACGTTCCTCGAGTCTGGCGCCACGGTCCTTGCCAACGCTTGCGGACCTTGCATTGGCCAGTGGAACCGTACCGACATGCCCATGGGACAGAAGAACTCGATCTTCACGTCATACAACCGTAACTTCGCTAAGCGTGCTGATGGAAACCCGGCCACGCACAGTTTCGTGACGTCCCCCGAGATGGTGACTGTGAGCTCCATTGCTGGCACGACCACGTTCGACCCCGCTAAGGACACGATCAAGACCCCGGATGGAAAGGACTTCAAGTTCACCGCCCCGTTCGGAAAGGAGCTGCCCCCGCGTGGCTTCGACCCGGGTGAGGAGACGTTCCAGGCCCCGCCTGTCAGTGGCGAGGGTCTGACCGTGAACGTCGACCCTAAGAGCGAGCGTCTGGCGCTGCTGTCTGCGTTCGACGAGTGGAACGGCGAGGACATGACGGACATGCCGGTGCTGATCAAGGCCAAGGGCAAGTGCACAACCGACCACATCAGTATGGCCGGCCCGTGGCTCAAGTACCGTGGTCACCTGGACAACATCTCGAACAACCTGCTGATCGGTGCTGAGAACTCGGAGAATGGTGAGACGAACAGCGTGCAGAACCAGTTCACGGGCAAGTTCGACAAGGTGCCCGCTGTGGCCCGCCAGTACAAGGCCGACGGCGTAAGCTGGGTGGTGATCGGTGACGAGAACTACGGTGAGGGCAGCTCTCGCGAGCACGCCGCTCTGGAGCCGCGTCACCTTGGCGGTCGCGCTGTGATCGTAAAGTCGTTCGCGCGTATTCACGAGACCAACCTGAAGAAGCAGGGTATGCTGCCCCTGACGTTCGCGAACCCGGCGGACTACGACAAGATCACTGGCAACGACAAGGTGGCCATTGTGGGCCTCAAGACTTTCTCGCCTGGCAAGCCCCTGACTCTTCGTGTGACCCCTGCAACTGGCGAGGCTCCGTTTGACATCACCGTGAATCACACGTTCAACGAGGAGCAGATCGACTGGTTCAAGAACGGCAGCGCGCTGAACCTGATGAAGAAGAATAACGCCTAAGCGACTCGAACTTGACTGAGTTCCAGGAGAGACCTAATTGAAGGGATACAGATGCTTCTCAGTAGTGTGAAGTATTGCTCTTTTTTATAATAACACTTAGTCATACGACACGGAAAGCATATCTATTTCCCTGCATTTTGGCGTTGCTCAGCTTGTGCTTAGTAGGAATGCCGCGCAGTTTTAAATAGGTAGAGCTGCACGATGGTGTCGAGTGTGCACAGCAAAGTGGGCACGTGCACTAGCAACACCACGTACCTGCGGCAACACAAGAATGTAAGATCCGGCAGGTCGACACTTCCAAACGAGCTGCAGTCCGTACCACAGATACCGTGCCGAGTCCAGGTCATGCAGGTTCACTTGGCAAACCAGGACGCCTCCCAGGAAGTGACACAAGATATGCAGGGCGTTCTTCTGCGTCAGTGACAAACTCGTTAGTAGAGAGGCACCTGTACACCGTGCATAAAGATATACCGTCGGAGAGAAGATGTCGAAGCCAGCGAAGAGGCTTCCGAATGTCACCGCAAAGGACAGATATGCCACGACACTGGCGACCTAGACGCCACAAAAAATCAAACCCAAAGCAGCAACAAAACAAAAACAACAGGCCCCACCTCCATATCAGCCAGGCACGTAGCCACCAAGTGGCCGCTAGTGAGCAGGAAGCGAGCACGCAGCACCTCCATGCCCCCAAGTTGAAGTGAGCTTTTCATTTCGTACTTAATCATTTCCACTAAGTACGATCTACTTGCACCGCCTTCTCTACCTCGACGTATAGAGACCTGATCTCGCCAGCAGATCAAGATCAAGAGCAAGCATGGCGGGAGGCGGGCCAAGCATCGGCAGCTACTCGCCCCTCACGGGCTTCGTGTTCATTTTCAACCTCATTGTGGGGGCTGGCGCGCTCACGATTCCTCATGCGTTCGCCAACGTGAGAAAAGAGAGGAACTTCGTCCGGATAAACCCCGTTTAACAGTATTTCGCTGCTAATGAACTGCAGGTCGGGCTCATTTACGGGTCCATCGCGCTGTCCATCCTGGCGTCCGTGAGCTACGTGACAGCCACCTTCATGATCGAAGCTATCGCGGGCGTTAACGCGCTTAAGCGACGCGCACGGGAGCTCGGACTGGACGCTACAAGTGGAGACGAGAAGCGCCCGCTGGACGAGCTCAGCGACAGCGATGACGGTGACGCGCACACGGAGTTTGTGCCGCTAATGGTTGCCAACGAAGTACTATTGTTTTTTCTAGCTTTTAGTGGATTAGCAGCTCTCATGTGTGGACGACCTCGTCACGCGGTTTGCGTTTGTGTATTTGGTACTGCAGAAGCAAGACGTACTCGAGCGGAAACTGCGAGCGAAGACGACCGAGCTAAGGTTCCACTTCGATCTGTCTAAGAAGGTGCGGGGCTGGAAGATTAACTGTTTAGTGAAATGGAGGACTCAATTGCTGTTGTAGATGGAGCTAGCCGAGATGGCGGAGCTGCTGTTCAATAGCCGAGGGATCGTCGCCTTCTACGCCTGTATCACGGTGTATCTGTATGGCGACTTGGCGATCTACGCTGTTGGTAGGTGAATAGTTGCTGAGCTGTGCAGTTTCGTCGTAAGCTCATGTTTGTGTGATGTATATACCTTCAGCCGTCCCGAAGTCGCTGCGGGAAATTATCTGCCCACGTCCTTCGGCGGACGCTATCGTCTGGGAGTGCTCAGACAAATTCAACAGTTCGGACTTGTACCGCCTGTTCGTCGTGCTGTTCGGGTTACTTCTAGGACCCTTCACCTTTGGGCATGTGCACAAGACGCGCACGCTGCAGCTCGTGTCAACTGTCATTCGCCACGCTTCGTTTGGACTTATGATCGTGCTGGCCACCATTGGAATTGCGCGCGGCCACGGCCGAAGTGTTGCTGACGTCGTAAGCTACGAGAAGCCAGCCAACATCGCCACTTTCTTCGGAGTGTGCATTTATTCCTTCATGTGCCACCACAGGTACTCAACCACTCGATACGCGATCGATCGTCTCATTAGAAGTGCTAACCCCTTTGATTTGCTTCGTTTGTTGCAGCGTTCCAGGTCTTGTGGCACCAATTACAGACAAATCGAAAGTTGGGATGGTGCTCGCCTCGGCCTTCATGGTACGTTCTGCTCTGGCCGTCTCATGCCTCGTGCTGTTAATTGTTGGCGGTTGTGCTCACACTTGAATACTGAATGTCCTCCCGTAGGCGGTCCTGAGCGTTTATTTCGTGTTGTGCGCGTCGGCGACCTTCCGCTTTAAGCCAGAGGACGTCGAGGTTCGATTGCTATCGCAATGTTGTCACTTGAATCGACACTTAACATTTTTTTTCTGCTTAGGATGTGTACACGCTCAACTTCAAGGATTACCCGGTGCAAGCGTTTGGATACTTTTTGAGCCTGTTTCCAGTATTCACGCTAAGGTGGGAGACTCATTGTCCTATCTATCTTATGCTAAATGTTATGCTAACGATCTAACCACCCTGCAGTGCGAGCTTCCCACTTATCTGCATCACGCTCCGGGAGAACATCCGCCACCTTGCTTCGAGAATGAGCGACCCGATGCCGCCAAGCGACGCTGCCACGCCCCCGAGAGGGCTGTTCGGGTTCCTGGAAACCAACATGTACGCGCTGGTGGCACTTCTGCCGCCGCTCGTGGTGGCGTTCTTCACCGAGGATGTGTCAATGCTGGTTGGCTTCACCGGCGCATACGCCGGTTTGGGCATTCAGGTACGTTAGGCATCGTGGCTTTGCGTGTTTCTCAGGGGAATGCGCACTTACAACTGCGCGACGTGCGTGGATGCTTTGGTGTTGTAGTGGATCGTCCCTACGTTCCTCGTTTTCTGCCTGCGCCGTCGACTGGCAGCGGAGTGGAAGCAGATGCATCCGATGGAAGTTGCCGTGACACGCCCGGGTACTGCAGCAGCGCGCGGCAACAAGAACCGGTTTGCGAGTCCGTTCGCCCACCAGGTGTGGCTGTACATGGTGTTGGCGTTTTCGCTGGGGTCGGTCGTGCTGATCACCATCACGCACGGCATGCACTGAGCCCGTAGCACGTTCACGTTGGACGTCGAAGACTCATCGATGCCCTGGAGTCGGGAGCCGTAAAAACTATTGGAGACTGCAAGTGCAAGTGCAGCGAACTTGAAGTTGGACAGCGCCACATCGCACCATTATGTTTTGGTGGAGCTCCATTTGAAGGCAGTTGGCTAATGAAATACACTGCCACGTACATACAGGTGGGCCTCCTTACAATTGCGTATGGCTTGCTGCATTTGGCGTCGCAGGCAGATGCTGACTACAAAGTCCATTTTGCCCTAAAACTGTCTGCCTCGTTTGTATCCTCCCCACTGAATTGTTGATTAGCATTTTGACCGCCATTCATTGGCTGGTAGATAATGGTTTTATCCAATCAACCGTCTTCTACCCGACTAAATCCGCCGAAGTGCGAGAGAACAAGCCACATTCATTCGCTATAGCGAAGACAAGAAGCGTCGACTCGGCAGATCCGACCGACGACCTGCTCCAGGCTCAAGCCGCCACTCGCTCATCGCACTCAGCCCCGCGCCTCCGCCCGCGCCTGCACGTCGCCGCCTCGTCGCGCAGCTCAGCGACAAACCCACAGAGAAAAAAGCTCTCGACAGCAGCAAAGAAAACTTTCCTTTTCTCGCACCTCCAAGCCTCTTCATGGCGGCATTCAAAGGTGCGTCCACATGGCTCTGCGAAGTGGTGAGTGGAAGTGTACCCACCTTGCTAACGGATATGTTTACGGTGTGTCTCTTGCAGCTCCCCCGCTCTCGGCCTTCTTCCGCAAAGAGGAGGACAACCTCGTCACTCAGGGACTCACTGACGTCCACGGCGTCGCGATGTTCCACTCGCTCTACGACGTGGGCGACCTCATCGGCCGCGGTGCCTTCTCGCTGGTGTACCTCTGTCGGAGGAAGGAGACGCAGCAGATCTTCGCCGTCAAGGTCATCAACAAGGCTCTGTGCGTCAAGAAGAAGACGCTGCGGGACGAGATAACAGTGCTGCTCCGAGTCAAGCACGCCAACATCATCAGCCTCGAAGAGGTCTACGAGAGCGACCAGGAGTTGCTGCTGGTCATGGAGAGGTGTGTAGCGTCAACACTGGCCACAGTGACATGGATGAGCTTGTACTGATTGTTGTTGTTGTTGTTCTGATTGCCGTAGAGTCACGGGAGGTGAGCTATTCGATCGCATTGTGCGAGTCGGTGTATACTCGGAGCGGCAGGCGGCCGAAATTGTCACCAACGTGCTACAGGCGCTCAACTACCTGCACTCGTGCCATATTTTACACCGTGACATTAAGCCAGAAAACATTCTGTTGGCCAGTGGTGACAGCGGCGACGTCAAGCTAAGTGACTTCGGCATCGCCAAGATCCTCGAGGACGAAGACGACGGTGCGCGCTCTCGTGGCCGCGCATACACAAGCTGTGGGACGGACTACTATGTTGGTACGTTGGGAAAGTGCATAGCAGTCGCTTAGTGGCAATCTGCTCATGATGTGCGCCATCTTTTGTGAATAGCTCCCGAGGTTCTAAACGGTGAAGGCTACGACAGCAAAGTGGATTTGTGGAGTCTTGGCGTCGTTTTATACATCATGTGAGTGACTGTAAATGTCATTAGCTGTGCGTGTGTGTGCTGAACGTGTGTTGCTGTAATATATATTCTAGGTTGTGTGGATTCCCTCCATTCGCGGAAGACGAAAATGGTCTGGAGTCTGTGTACCTCAAAATCCGTTCGGGTGTGCTGGACTTTCCTCACCCTTACTGGACAAACGTATCCGACGGAGGTACGCATTCCTCCTTTTGTTCCTATTGACGATCGAAGGTGGATATCTAACTGGTAATGTCGTATTTCCGAGTAGCCAAGGATCTGATTCGCAACCTGCTCAACGTGTCAGCGCAAGATCGCTTTAGCGCAGCGCAGGCACTCGATCACCCTTGGATAAAGGGCGAGTACAGCGAGCAGCCGCTTTCGTCGGCTATCATGGAGATGAAGCGCTTCAACCAGAAACGTCGTTTCAACTAGCTCAAAAGCTCCTTATATCCAGCGACGGCTGCCGGCAAGACGAAAAACGAAGACAAAAGCACAAGAGCGACAGCCAGAGGACAAGCAGCGGTTGCTGGAGTCACAACATAGACGTATTTCATGGTGGTCCTGCCCTCTCCGCCCACTCACTTCTCGTACATACATAGAAATGATACCTCGACTCGAATACATGTTTCTAAATAAGCAAGATTTAGCCGTCTTTTTGCTCGGCCTCCTCTGCCTGTCCCCTCGACCACCAATTCGCAAGAGAGGCCTGGAGATCGTGGAAATGAGTACTCTCGCGGAGATAACGCACCCCATCAATGATCAAACTACAAAAGTTGGCGTTAGTGCGTGCATCTTCACAAACAAGCAAAGGTGCATCCATACCTCGAGTCTTTCGTAACAAGGAATGCATTCGCGATATGATCAGGAATGTCATGAGCATTAGCAAAAACGCCCTCTTTCTTCACCCGAGATGCGAAAGCCGCCAATCGACTACGAGCAAGAAAAAACAAGGTTAGATAGTCAAACTTCAACGGAAGCTGAAGCAATAAATTGCGTACGTGATCCGTGCAGTTGCCGATACAATGTGCGTTCCGGTGGCCACCGCCTTCGAAAACGTGACACTGCCCTCAATGCAGTAGATGCAGCCCTTAATATTTTCCCAGACCCGGAAGAGCGGCGAGTCCAGCAACATCAGCTCCAGTCCGTCCTTATCTTGCAGATCCCCAGATCTATAGTTGTCGTATAAATTTCTTACATCTTGATACTCAGACGCCATGAATGGCAGCAACGGTAGCGAAATGATACCAAAGAACACCACAAGAAGGCCGAAAACGACGAATGACGAACACTTCTTGGCAAATAACGCTGCCATACCGAACGGCTTCGGAGGAGGAACAGCTTCCAGACTCTGCTTCAGATACGCGACCAGCAGCTGCAGCTCGTCAGTAATTTCCATATTCTTCAGCTGATTTCTCAGGTGCTGCAGTTCAGGGCTGAATGTTCGCACTGCTGCTTTCTCCATAGAGTCCAGACACTCCGTCAGCATCTTCGACAGCATCTCCAGCGAAAAGTCCGTAGGCTGTTGCCAGTATTCAACGACCCAGTTGCCCAAGCTCAAAAAGAACCATGCGTCCAAGTCAACATCAGCTTGGATATTGTTCGCCACGTCATCGTAGAGCGTCTTGAAGCCACGTCGACAGACTTCCTGCAACTCTGTCGATGAAACAGATCCTAGCACGATGCCACCAGCATCAATAAATGCTGGGCCTAGCAACCTTATTGTGTCGGACCATTGACTTCGCCAAACCACCCAATATGCGATAGTGGTGAAATACGCCGCAAACTTTAAACGTCTTCCCTCGCCCCACAGCTTAGCCTGGTGTCCGGCGTCACTGCGCAAAGAGTTGGTAACCAGTACTGCTGTCACGGTAATCACAAAGGCTGCCAAACGCACGTCTTGTTGCAAGAATAGCATAAACTTCAGGTGTCCAAAGACCTTCATTAGCACTGGAATCACGAACACAACCCGCGGGAGCCACGTGAAAGCTCCCAACTTATCCGTCGACGTTTGTACCCAGTCCTGTGCATAGCGCAGTGTCCGTTCCTTGAGTTGTGAGCGATAGATGCATATCACCAGCATGGATATCACCATAATCTTCTGGCGATGCATAATGGCTTGTGCTAGCAGGCCAAGGAAAAAGAGTCCAATTCCAATCGTCACACGTCGCAGATTCAACAACTCCGACAAAATGTATACAGCAGATAATCTGCCGAGCTTCAGCACGTCGAGGTGGTCTAGGATCCGCTCAATCTTCGCTTGAAACACCGTCGTCTGCGCCTCGGTGCGATCTTGCACCGTGGTATCATTGTCATTGGGCAGTACTTCGCTCAGTCCAGACGATGCATACACCTGAGCACGCTGAACAATCTGCGTAGAGAGCGGAGTGTCACTCTCGTGTGCGGGTTTAGCCTCCTGTAGCCTCTCCACGTGCTCTTCAATCTCCACGTGCTCTTCGTCTTCGCTCTCTTCTAGCAAATCGTTAAGAACTGCCATTCGAGCCTCCCTCAGACCCGCCTGAAGCTTCTCATCGACGGGATGTAGCTCCAGTCCTGTGAGATACAGCACCGTACAGAGTTTTAAGCATTAATAGCGACTTGTAGGAAAATAGTTGATATCACCAACCTTTCTTGTACCAAGTCACGGCGTCTTCGTGTCTGCGCAGTCGGGAGAGCGCCTCAGTGAGCAAAAGATATCCGCACAATTGCGTCTTGTCGGTCTGCAAGCATTCGTGTGCAATATCTATGGCTTTCTCCAAACATTGTGTCGTTCCTTCTAGCAGCAACTGTCGGCACTGGAGCTCTAGCTCCTTCAATTCGCCCATGTCGCTTTCTCCGCCAGTTTTAGGGTACGCCACCTGAAACTATGTGTACCACCAAATAGTTAGGAATCGACCCTTTTTTTTCTTTGAAATGGGAAAACACAATTATGGTTCCAAATGAGGGGGTGAATCGGCTCAACCAAAACAAACCAAAACAAAGCCTACTGGCTTTAAATTCGTATTGGACTTACGCAAGCTTAAGCCCAAGGCTAAGCACCACATCACCTTTCTGAGTTCAAGGTGTTGCGTTTACACGCAGAGAAGACAGCGAAGACAAGTAGCACGCCCACTCAGCGAAATTGGGATTGCGGGAGAACTGCATCGAGTGCAGTCTTCGCTACAACTTATATAAACTATGTAATACAATACTCAAGTAAATCACCTTGCAGCAAACGCCTTGTTCAAGCAGGGACAAGTAGAGCAGGAGACACGACATACCAACGGGTGTTGCTCAATATTTCACACTCCCACTTCGTGTTGTTGCTCTTCATGAGCAACCTGCTTGTTCAGTACAGGAACCACATTAAGACGTTCTCATAGTTTGCAGAACTGCTGTGGACCGAGTGGCTTTGTGAAGATGTCTGCAACATTCTCTTTACTTGGGCAATACTCCACACGGAAAACGCCACGCTGCACGAAGTCTCGAACTTTGTGAAACTTCAGGTCAACGCTCTTGACCTTGTAGGTACTTCTTATTTCCTTCATTGCTTGAATTGCAGCTTGATTGTCTTCAAAAAGAATCGTCTTTTTCGTTCGGCGAACCTTCAGCTCAATACACAGGTTGTGCGCCCACATAACCAAGTTAGAGCACTCACTAGTCGCCACAAACTCGGCGCTGCACGTGTCGTCCGTCATGATAGGTTGCTTCCTACTTTTGTAGGCAAACGTACAACCATTTAACTGCAACACGTAGCCCGTGATCGAACGACGGTCATCTTTCTCATTTCCCAAATCTGCATCAGCATATGCGACTAGCTGGATTCCAGGTGACTCTGGCTTGTACCAAACCAATCCGTATTCTTGCGTGCCCTGCCAGTAGCGTAGAACGCGCTTGGCCAACACAAAGTTCCCCTTCGTGTAACACGTAAGAAATTTACCAAGTGTCCTCACAGCATTCGCGATATCCGGGCGAGAACAACTGACCAAGTACTACAATGATCCAACGATACATTGATAGTCAACGTCGGGATCAATATTCACACAAACTTTCTCCTTATCAGGATCCCCCGGAAGAGGGAAATTGCCTTTGACCTGCGGTGTTGGTACCGCCTTGCAATTTGCTATTTTAAAGCGCTCAAGTAGCTGAGCGACATACCCACGCTGGGAGATCGATAGCATCTTGCCATGAACATATTTAATTTCCATTGACAATAAGTGACTGAAGTCGCCAAGGTCTTTCACTTTGAACTGCTTACTCAGCTCCGCCAACACGAGATCAGTGTTCTCCTCGGTTGCCGCAATCACAATGTCATGCACGTAAAGCGTCAAGAAAATAGGACTACCAGTAACCCAACGAAAGTATATACCTCCGTCCATCTTTGACCGCTGAAATCCACATGCCCTCAAATACTTGTCAAGCATCTTGTACCAGATGCGTGGCGCCTGCTTTAATCCGTACAGGCTTCTGAGTAGTCTGCACACACGCCCCGTTCCATCATCAAAGAACTCTGGCAGCTTCATGTATATTCCGCAGTCAATAGGTCCATTGAGAAACGCTGTCACAAAATCGATATGACGACAAAGCAAACCGTAGTGAAGAGCCAACAGGAGAACCAATCTCACAGCTTCAGCGGACACCACAGGGGCATACGTCTCCCAAAAGTTCAAGCCATATTTCTGTTGACACCCCTTAATAGGAATCCGTGCACGGTGCCGTTCAACATCTCCATGAGCATTACGTTTGCGAACGAACACCCACCTGCTAGTCAGCACCTTGGCACCTTCCGGTTTCTCCACCAATTCCCATGTATTGGTTTGCAGTAACTCAGTGTACTCAGTGTTCAGCGCTTCAATCCACTTATCAGAGTCAGGTGCTTCTAAAGCAGCTTGTACTGAAGTTCGTTCCATTATAGCATTCACAGCTTGAATCACAAGACTTCCAGGTAGATCCTCCTCATAGTCATGTAATCGAACACTTGGACGGCGGGTCCTTTGTGAGCGCCGGAACGATGCACCTAAACCACGATCCTCCTCCCCATACTCCCCAGCACTCTCCTCACTATCATCATCCGAGAATTTTCTCCCACTGAGCTCAAACAGCTCTTTACCGAGTCCCCAGAAGCAATAACGTCAGCTTCCTCTTCTTCAGCCTCATTGTCGTCTTCATCTTGCTCTCTCAGAGGCGTCGAGCGGTGGTTAAGCCGACTCGCACCATCACTCTTCCCTTCATGCTGCAGTTCTGAATGCTCCGAGCACTCAACCTCGCGTCGTGGTGCACTCGCAGGTGACAACTGGGCAGTAGCCGAAGCTCCTCACACTGGAGTCGAACTCGACGGTGCTAGCACAGGCGCTGCTGCACTAACCGGAGATTGCTCCACCACACCACAAGGATGATAACCGCTTTGCACTGTATCAAGACGTTGACGTTTTGCAGAAGGCCCGTGTATCTCTTCATGAGCCACGGAAGCCATGACCGGTAAACGTACAAGTGGGATCACGTCTGGAAGGAGAAATCGACCACGTCGATAACGGTTTGAAAGTAAATGGTCCATGTACGAACGCTCAACAGTCCATCCCTCATCAAATTCCACAGAACGTATCTCTCAAATATTACCAGTTTTCAGATCCAGTATACGATACCCTTCAGAGTGTTTGGAAAATCCAAGAAAGAGGCCCAACTTTCCAGGGTTCACAAGTTTACTTTTCCGAAGTACCTTAGGAGTAAACGCATGCACGATGCATCCCCAAACACGAAGAACGTCAACACTTGGACGCTCTCCAAAACGACGCGTGTGCGGGGTCTCTTCACTAAGCGCACTGGACGGACTAACATTCATCACTTCTATTGTGTATGCGAAAGCCTCACCCCACAAATCCCATGGCATGTGAGCTGTAGTCAGTAAGCTGCGAACCCTCGCCATAACTACACCGTTCATCGTTTCCACAAGTCCATTTTCCTCAGGACTGTAAGCATTTGTCCAGTTGAACTCAACTCCATTCCCCCTGAGAAATGCTTTCATTCTGTTGTTCACCAATTCTCGTCCTTGGTCGTGGAGAAGATTTCAATGCGGTGCCCCTGAGCCAATAATCACTTCACGTGGGAGATAACGACGTCTGTCGCCTCCTCTTTGGCCGTGATAAGGAACCCCCACACGTAACGTGAAGCCTCGTCTTGCACAAGTTGGAAATGCTTGAATTGATCGTACGTAACTTTACCAACATGGCTGTAATCCGACATCAATTTTTGATACGGTTCGGTCGCACGCCGGGTCATCGTACACTTGTACGACATACGCTTCAACTTAGAAGCCACACAAGACCAGCATTGCTCATCATGTCCTTCAGGATCATACTCAGTTGCACACAAGTTATCAAACCCAACGGCTGCTTCTTGCGAAATCATTCGGCGCAGCGCTGGATAATTCAAGTGCGCAAGGCGCATGTGCCATCGCACCAGTTCATTCGATTTTGCTTTAGCAGCGTGTGAGACAGCATGCACTTCTTTAATGTCAGCAGGTCTTGCGTGCAGTCGATACCGGCCATGCGTCTTTTGCAATCGTAACTTTACCGCATCTTTCTTCAGCCAGCAAACAAACTTGCCAGACTCATGCTCGAAAGCCAATTCCCATCCATCTTCTTCCTGTAAATGAGAGCTGAGTAAATTATCAGGTCCGGTTGGAGTGTGTACAGCACTGGACAAAACTAACATCTCCTCTCGACCAGATTCGACATTCGTCACAAGCGCTCGCACATCACCAACAATACGCTCTCCTTTTGGGCTGGTCATCGAAGTCAAGAAAGACATGCTTCCGGTCCGGGTGTGGATTGGTTAACAACTTCAGATCCGTACACACATGGACATCAGTCGCAGTATCAAGTATCCACTCGATATAAACAGGTTTGCGACGACGTGTACCAGCCACAGTTGCACCAACACATCGCACATTTAACGCGTCAACACTCTTGTTCGCGTAACCTCCGTCGGCACCTTTCTTATTCTGGAAACGTTTATACTCATTGACGGCAGGGTGTTTTTGTCCCTGTGTACCATCCTTTGGCTTCGCAGACGGACAATTTGCACGAATATGAGTCAGGTCTCCACAATTCCAACAGCCTGTGAATGACTTTCCACCACCTGCATTTGACTTCTCTTGTTCTTTCACTTTTTTTCCTTTACCCCTGCCACGCTGCCGTTTGCCCTTTCGAGCATTGTTTTTGCCTGATTCATTTTTGTTGTTTGGATTGTTGCCGGTCTTCTTTTGTGTCAATCCGATGCTGGCACGAGGTTCTTCTTCTGCTACTTTATCATCAAGATCCTCTTCGGCACGGAGGGCATTCATCACTTGAGCGGATGTAGGAGCCAGCTGGTGAGATCCCGGCAACGCCAGCACAGCATAGTGCCGCGAGAATTGCCACACCACTTCACGGTGAGTGCGCGACACATTGCCCAGCAGAATCTCCGCGAACTCTTCGTCACTAATTAATTTACCGTAGTGCTGAAGTTCGCACTTCTCCAGCTCCATCTCTCTCAACCAGTCACTCATCTGTAACTCGCGCGTATACTGGTTTGCGTAAAGATGCTCACGAGCGAAAATGTAGTTAGCACACTATCTCTTTGTCTGCTTATTCTCATAGCGAGTCCACATGTCCTTGGCTGACATTTCATGGCAGATCATTTCAGCAACGCCTTCTGGAACACCACGCAGGATCGTATCCTTCGCAGCGATGTCGCGAGAATCAAAAGCAGCTTGCCCAAGGGCATCAAAAGGAGGACGCACATCAGTGCCGTCAACT